>ML732354.1:0-62721 GCA_009176345.1 Aspergillus leporis | reverse complement strand
GAAATTGATTATCTTCCTCTACGCTGAAAATTCCTTTACGCTGCCGACCACCCACCGGCGGAAGGCGGTGGGTGGTCGGAACCGCCACTGATATATAAATCTCTCCAGAGGGTCCGAAGTTTGTGGAGAGAGAATTGATCGCAATAGGATTTTGTATGGCCAAACCAGACTTTTATATAATATCTCCATCTTCTCTATTCTTTCAAAACTTAACGTGTCAGAGAGTGGCTATATACTGTGGACTCATTAGCTGCACAACGGGTGAAGCCCGGCCAGCCACAACGACCCTCAGCAAGCCTTCCTTAAAGGAGCCATCCTCAATGGGCCTGTCTCCCGTTACTGATCCGATTGAGACAGAGGGTGACCATCATAGCACATATCGCCAAGACTAAACTAGGTAGCTAAGCCATGAGGGTCAATAGAGACATGTCTAATGATCATGCCTCTCCCCTTTAGATTAATTTTAACCTTACCACCTTGACATCGGGCGCTCTGCTACTGTAGAAGTTACTAGGCTATGCTGACTAACCATATACTTTCATTTGGATTATGTGCTAAAGAGTCCTCCAGGGTCTCTGTCAAAAAGCTTTACATGATCTTGCAGGAACCAGAGATAAAGATTGGGGTTAATTATCAAGTAGCAACTTCTATCTCGCGTCCCATAACAGACAATCACAACCAGCCTTCCTGGATATGGCTGGTATAGGGTCAATATTGTACATAAAATATAAATAGTGGTCAAAGGAGAATATTCACTCCAATTCAAGGTCAAGACCACAAGCCCGCGCCACAAATTTGAATTCACGGTCATTGCGACAGACACTCAAGATGGAATACTCACTATTATGTGTTTTTTGGAATTCACCGTCCCCAGTTCGGTCATCCATGCTCTGTGCTACATCAAATATACACGCAAGGGCAGCCCTTATGCCAGGGAGGCCACCAGCTCGAGTAAGGTAGTTGCGAGTCACGGGGGGCCACTCACTCCGCTGCTCGACCGCTTGTAATATATTCTCGACAGAGGGAGCAAGATTGGACTGTAGACAGTCACGCACGCGAGAAAATATATTTGTATACCCCTGACGAATCGATTTGTTCGTTTTAAAATTTTGTTGAACATCGTAAGCGACATTTCTGAGCCAGAAACAATTCCAGTTGACCCAGGACTGGCCATCATTGATGCCGTCTGATAGGATATCATACAATGTTTCCGCTTGGTCGAGCAAGGCCAGCTTCATCCGTGGCGAGAGAAATCCTCCAATACATTGACCACAAGTGCACCCGTATTTTAGGCGAGAAACGGAAAGGTCCGGGTCTTCACCACTGGGAGCATCATCAAGCAAGGAGAGGCACTCTACCGCGGCAGAAGGATACCCCCGAAAGTCGTCTGATACATCCAGATTTCCCATGAAGACGAGTCTTTTTGTTCGTATATCTTCGAGGAAGTCTTTAAGCACATCCAGAGGGGAATTCCCATTTATATCGCGCGCCGACTTCCATGACCTTGCCGCGTCGACATGTGCCAGGAGCCACCTTATGCTTTCCGGTTTCAGTTTGCGCGCAAGGATGTGCAGAAGAGTTTTGTGTGTGCGGTCCATTCTAGTCAAGTTGATCTCATCTTCGGCAGTAGCTTTCTTAAGGTACTCCACACACTCGAGATCAGGAAGGGTAGTTGCAGCATGGTGCAGTGGAAATTCCTTCCGCATTGCTGACAAAGTCCCCTGCCCGAGCTGAATTTCTACTCCATATGGGATGATATAATCTCCCATTCCCGTCTCCTCTTCCCGATCGTCTAGGGGTTCCATCTGGGGATCAAAGTCCATGTCGGGGGCGATCGATTGTGCTCTATGATTCGGATCGAACGAGTATGCAAAACACAGTGAGGAGCCGATGCGTCGAAATCCGAGAGATCTATAGAATGAAACGGCAGTGTTGCTTGCTCGAAGATTGATTTGACGCTTCGACTTGCCGACGTATTGAGGCTGAACATCTTCTGTAAGCCATCCAGGCATTACAAGCGCATGAACTGTGCTCAACTTCTGAAACCGCGTAACCGAGCCGAATTCCAGGGCTATGAGTCCGGGCGACATATTCATTGGCTTTGCGCTGCCCACGCACTTCTCACTGACCATGAGGACCTGTCTGACCATCGCGCGTCCTACACCCTTCCTCCGCCATTCCATGTCCGTAATATATACTTCTTCAATTAGGAGGAGTGGGCCATCGTCAAGCTCAGATCCCCACACTCCCGTTCCCCGGTGCACGGGATGCGACTTGAACTTCTCCCTGAGAAAGCCATATCGGTTAAAAACCGTCCACGCTACCTTCCCTGTTTCCTGGGAGCATTCATCCATTTCTTCCCAAAAGTTCTTTGTGATCATTCCCCGGTAAATGAATCGGGCAATGACACGCCCGATCGCCTTGCCTTCGTGGGTGCATTTGGCAGTTATATTATCTCGCCAGACGCGTGGTGAAATCACGATCTCGATTTTGAGAGCTCGGTTTGTACCATCATCAGGTAGAAATTCGCTCTCAACTAAGGTAGTCTTGTATTTGCGATCAGACGTGAACTCATTATCAGAGCCATGCTCGGAGCTATCGTATTCGCTGCTCTCAGTAGAGGTATAGTCTTCTGAAATGGAGGTAATTTCGTCGGCTTCTCGTTTCCTTTTTGCGCCTGTAGTCTCACGGTTGTTATCCATTGATTTTCACGTTAACGTGGTTCTGGATGGGACGGATATTGCCAAGGCCGTACAACGCGATGACCGGGCGAACAGAAGCAGGCTTTTTGAGAAATTAGGAAATAAGAAAAAGACCTTTGAATTAAAATCTGCCTTGTCTAGTGCATTAATGAGCAACTTCCCTCTTTATTGGGTACTGTTGCGAGCCTATTAAAAGTTAGAGTACTGCTAGGACTCAAGGTGTCGTGTAACACAAAATAGCAAGTCCAGAATTTAAGGACATATACAGAGCAAGTAATCCAAAAAGCGAAAGAGCATACCTATTGAGTGAGCAGGGTCCAAATACTTATACATCCTACAGTAAGGCATATCTGCTTTTTTACGTAACTATCAGTGCAGATTTAGTGTGGTGGCTGGGGGAGCCTGGCTGAGACTCCCTTGTTTTCCCTGGGAGCTAAGAGTGGCTCGAATGTGTTACATCTTGGACAATGTGGAGAGTTCTTTATTCGACGATTAGTAGGCTGACTCTGGGAACATCTGGCTGAGGGTCGCTGTGGACCAATCAGAAATGTACTCACGCCTAGTACATTTTAGCCACTGATTGGCCGCATAGAACATAAACGAGGCCCCATCTTGCTTATGCCTTGCAACAATAACTGAACCGAGGCACTATTTTCACATGTTGTTTCTTCTCTTGCACCTTCTGGTATAACTTCTAACTGTCAGACCTAGACCAGTTAGGGTAATCCGTAAACTAAATGCCACACAGACTACAGAGTATGCTAATAATTATCAAGGGATACCTAACCTGAACCTGAATTAATATTAAGCAGTCACTTATCTTAGGCTAATGTCTTGGCATATTCACCCCGCTTTAGGTCTCATGAGGTATTTAAACACACACAAGTGCTTACTTTTCACAACCCAGGTTTCAAGAATGATTCATTTGTTGTTATGGTAAGTGAAGATCATTACATGTTCTATTTTATAAAAGAGGATGTGAAGCTTCCTGATAACCCGCAAGAGACTGAAACAGCCATGGTAGATGGGCAGGGGCCTGAAAGCTCCAAAGCAACTGACTCGCTTTCCTTTCACATATTGATGTATTCGCTTGCAGATAGGATGATTATAAAAGGGCTTAAGTACCTCTCGCGACGGAAGGTGGAGCCAGAGATGACTCAACGGCTGGAGAGGGATTCGTTTCCCCAGGCGGTCTTCGAGATTTACAACTCCACACCTCTTAGCGACAGAGGGTTGCGGGACTTGACGGTGAAGATCACCATGGATCATTTACCTACATTAAGGAAAGAACAGGACGGGGTTCCTGCTGTTTTCGAGGACGGCCTTCTGGAATCGGTTCCACAGTTTGCATACGACCTTCTTCTTGCAATGATAAGACAGTTGACACCTCTGGCAATAGTTCTGCATTTCAATCTATTTAGCTCGTGTTTAGAGAATAGGAACAATGACTGTACTCAGCCAACAGTGCTATAGGGTTTAAGTAGTCAAAAGCCGATGTTATTATACTTGATATCACTTGGGCCATCCAGCCTGTTTCCCAACCCGTCATCCGGCAGTAAAATATTGTTTCTGGCATTCTCAATTGAGACCGAATTTGGAGTTAGTTTGTACAACCCCGAAATCAGCTCCGCCAATTCAATTATATCATAAATTCCTCTTATGATGTATAGAGCAAGTCGCACTGGAATTAACGGTGCAGGTATCAGAGCGCTTCACTCAGCGTTACCAAAAAGGCCCCGCAGAATGACGGCATCTCCAGCAAAATCTGTCGAAATTCTTTGCTATTTAAGAAAAACTTTCCATGGCGTATTGTAAAATCAAGCACTAAAGCTCGAATATCGCTGTAATTTTGAGGCTCCCCTTGATCGCCCCGGAAGACGAACTGTATTAGCTGAGTGATATCCCCGACTCGGGCTTCATGGAGAGGGAATTCTCGAAGCATGTGCAATATTTTATAGAGGCAAATATCACGCAATTCAACTTCAGGTGGGCAAGGTGCGCCGTGACGACCAAAGTATTCCTTGACAGCGTTCGCGTTCTGGCCAATATCACCAAAGTACACGGTTTTGCCACCGGCGGCCAGCAAGAGTAGTTTATCGAATTGCGCAAACAACTGTGCGGACGGTTGATGGATAGTGACGAGAATAGCTTGACCCGCTTCGGCAAGCTTGCGAAGGAAGCGAACGGTATTATACGCAGCTTGACCATCCAGTCCTGATGTGGGCTCGTCGAGGAAGATCAAGATGCTCGGCTTTGCCACAAGCTCAACACCGATGGTGAGACGCTTCCGTTGCTCCACCGAGAGACCAGCGCCGGGTCGACCAATGAGGGTATGTTCCCAGTCGTTCAGTTCAAGTAGATCAACGATGGTGCCCACGTATCGCAACTTTTCTTCGGTGGGCGTGTCGCGAGGTTGGCGTAACAGTGCCGAAAATTCGAGAGCCTCGCGGACAGTCGCATAAGGCTCGTGAATATCCAGCTGTTCGACATAACCAGCCGAGCGTTGGAAGGAAATGGGAAGAGGACGCCCTTCCACTAAGACAGAACCGTGAATCGTGCCTGCGGTCTTGCGTTGTGCGAGAACATCCAGCAGGGTCGTCTTTCCAGCACCAGAAGATCCCATCAAAGCCCCGAGCATACCCGGTTTGACATATCCTTGGACGTTGTTCAGGAGGATACGGTCACCCTCAGGCGTTTTGACGGTATAGGTCAGATTTTTCCAGGTGAATATGCTCTTGTTGCGGAGCAGATCATTTCCGAGGCTGCTTCCTGACGGATCGGATCCGGTACGGATAGATTTCTCCGTAGGTTGCGCTTCCTCATCCTTGATTTGCAAGAGATGTTTCGATTTGTGCTGTAGCTCTCGCGGGATCAGGAGGTTGCGGCCTCCTTCTCCCAGTAGCTTCCACCTAGAGGTGAAAACTATGGTGAGAGCCACAAAGAGCACCCACCAGGCACAGATGATTCCAAAGTTACGCCAGATGTGGCTGTGACTGAACGACAGGGCTGCGAGATATTCGTCGCCGGTAAGGCTTGTCGCACCAGGTATCGCACCGATAACACCGGCACATGATTGACCGCCTTCACCCATGTAACCAGGGCCGCTGGGAATCAGGTTAGGGCCGTAACATGGGATAACCTGGTCATGAAATTCGTTTCCAAGAAGAGCTTCGAATCCGTAGGCCATGGGATTAATCCAAAAGATCCACACGAACCACGGATGCATCACCGGCTTGACAATCATATATCCCATGTAGACAAACAGCGCCACAATTGAAAGGCCTGAGACCTTGGTTGCAGCGTCGAACGTAGGGAATGCGGCACCAATGAATCGGAAGAAAGCTGTCATGGACATGGCAGTCATGAAGTTGATGGCTAAATAAGTGAAAAATGCCGCGGCCGTGGTCTTGAGGCCAACCATGAAATACAGGATAAGGCCAAAATGCGTCACCTGAAACAAGAGAATGGGGAAATCGGCAGCAATCTGGGCGATGCAAATGGCCGCTGGGTGGTACAGTGCGAAGGCGCGGTGCTTGGCGAGAATTGGTCGGCCCGTGAACGAGTCAGTCACCTCCGATAGGGCGATGAGCGCATTGTAAAGGATGGAGAAGAACAGAGCACCACCCTTGAGGAAAAGGCCGACGGAGTTATCAGGCGCTGAGTAGAACAGAGATCCACCGAGGAGTGCCTGGACCACTGTGGCGCCTTGCTTCATAAGGAGAGTGGCCTTGTCACCCCATATCAGCTGGTATTGCCTGATAATGGCAGCAGTTACTTGAGTGATGAAACCAGTTGTGACTAGGGACCTTTTTGACACACCCCTGTGCTTTTCACGAGCAACCATTTCTTTAAATACGGTTGTGTTGTCAGCCGCTTCTTTGCTTGTCGGGTAGTTCTGGGCCTCTTCCAGCATTCTGGGCTTGATATGGGACTGCTCGTATGCAGCACGAATCTGGTCGGCGGTTCGTGGGAACTTGTCCTCATATCCTGGGGCAATGACGCGCTCAGTAGGAACTGTCACGCCAGTGAGGAAATCACCCCGGTTGGATCCTGGATCACGCATAAAGCCCAAGCCCTCCATGAATGGAACAGCGTCCTTTTGAGGCCCGTAGAATATTTGTTTGCCCTCGTCAAGAAGTAGAACCTTATCGAAGTGCTCGTAGATGCCGTTGCCTGCCTGGTAAAGGGTGACGATTGTGCTGAGCCCGAGGATATCGGTCATCACTCGGATGGCCTTGATCCACTCCAAAGCGGTGCTGGCGTCGAGGCCTCTGGTCGAGTTGTCCCAACAAAAGACGCTTGCATGAGTCGTGAGGCATTCCAGAATGGAGACGCGTTACCTCTCTCCGCCGGAAACACCGCGAATGAAAGCATCGCCAACCTTGGTCCGTGCGGTGTGCGAGATGCCGACCGAGCGCAGGAGAAAGTCTTTATAGGACTGGACATATTCTTCATGGGTTGTGATGCCCGGCGGCTGATGGTAGGGGACCTTCATGCGAGCGGCAAAGTCGATCGTGTCTTCAACGGTCAGCGTGGGAAAAAAGATTTCCTCCTCCGTGTTCATGACAATCTGGCCACGGTACTGCTTGGCTTCCTTAGCAGACATGCTGCCAAAGCTGACGTCTCCGGTGACTTCTTTGTAGCCGAGGCGGTTGTTGGAAAGCACGTTCAGCAGCGACGTGCAACCCGCGCCGGGCCGTCCAAGAACTAGCAACATCTCCCCAGGCTTGACGCATCCGAATGAATTGTCAATGATGGTCTTAGTCTTGCTGCCTTTGTTACCGCGATGGAAGAGAGATAACTGAGAGACAAAGTTCTCATTGAATGTGGCATCGCCACCAACGCCCGTGACGGTGAGGTTCTGCCAGCCCACGCCGAGCATTTTCGGCTTCTCGCCCCCGGCTTCATCTCGTTCCCGGATCTGGCGCAATTCGGGGGCCATGTGCCATGTCGCTCTGGCACGATAGATCGAGACATCTTCCGTTTCTTCCTTGGCATCCGGGGTTTGAAGATTGTCGTCGGCAATTGTGGACTCTGCATCAATACTTGATGCCGCAGAGGCCATGGTGGAGGTTAGGGCGGACACGGTAAAGGTGTGAGCGTAGTAGAACCGTTCAACAAGGCATCCAGTGGCGGTGTATAAGTCAAAGTCCTTATTTCATGTGTCAAAACAATAATCACGCAAAGGGTGCATTAATCAGTGGCATCACGCCTATTATAGTGCTTCCTGACCCAAGAGCATTCAGACCTCAATTCCACGCTGTCCCATAGCTTCAGTGCAATACAGCAAGAGAATCCTTCGCTGGTCACATAACCAGAAAGCTTTGTGCATTACTCAACATTAAAACACCTCCTTACGGCGTGATGAGTTAAACTTATTTCTACCATCTTTGCTAAATCATCAGGCATGTCCGCTCGGAGTGATTATTATACATTCCCAGCTCTAGTTAAGTAAACCAACTCACTAACTCATTACGGACTAGATGCAATGACTAGCCAAGCTTGATTGCTGGAGCCCCCTGCCCCATTTGGGCGGGTCTAACCTTATAATCACTAGCCCCGTGGATCGACAGTTGGTCCGACTAATCAATCACATTCATTGCGAGCTACGATGGTCGAACGACTAGAATTAATTCAGTGCATTAATGAAGATCGACTGAACCCACTTAAACTCAATGGTCATACTCATCTTTCTTCCATGGGAATTTCTTTGTCTGATCGCAAGTTAAGTTATTAACTAATCTGTCGGCTTGATTATTAATTTACCACCGCCACTAACTACTACTCCCTTCGGGTCAGACATTGGAACCTTTGCGTCGAAATGTTTTGATATATTTTCGGGTGGCGCAGCATTAAAGTTGATGTCATCAGTCAAAACCTTATCTTTTTGGTCCCGGCTGCGTCCCCACTACTCATAACGTCCTGACTTTGCATGGCAGATTTGAGCGAGTGTGGGCTGCTGCAGTCAGCCCCAATGACAGTTAAGCCTTCAGGGGAAAAATGTCGGGAGAGAATGGTGACTAGAAATGGAGAGCAGCGTAATTCTTGGTCGACGGTGGGCCCAAGATTTCCGCCTGGGCCAATCCCATGCCACTGTAGTAGAAACCTCCACTTTCTCAACAGCTCTCTCTCGGTATGATGAATAAACAGGTAAAGACTGATTAACTCTCGACCCAACACCTGACTATTGATTCGCGGTCGGAGCTTGAGGTTATCCCATCGACAATGATTTCTAATCACAGCGTAAAGACCCTCAATTACGGGTGTAGAGAGGCATAAGTAGAACAGACGCCGTGCACCCAGTATCATTTACTTCCCTGTGCAGTCAATAGTTTCTGATCACTCTGTACTATTCCTAATTTTTTACCCTGTTTATCACTGTCACGCCAAAGCGAGCACCTCTTTTAACTCCCCCCGACTCCATCACCACCCCACAGCCATGACGACTCCTACCAACATTGATCCCAAGGATATTCAAGCATACTGGGCCAAATATCAAGGGGACAAGTATGTTGAGGGCTGGGCCTCCCTCTGGGGCAAAGGTGATAATCTGCCCTGGGATCGTGGCTTCCCCAACCCCGCGCTAGAAGACACCCTGGTCCAGCGAGCTGGCACCATTGGCGGGCCCATCGCCCAGGACGGTGAGAGGCGGAAGGCCCTGGTGCCGGGCTGTGGACGTGGAGTCGACGTGCTCTTATTCGCGAGCTTTGGGTATGATGCCTATGGCCTGGAGTGCAGCGCCGCGGCTGTCGAAGCGTGCAAGAAGGAGGAGAAGGAGAACCATAGCTGGTACCACGTGCGAGATGAGAAAGTTGGGAAAGGGAAGGTCACTTTCGTCCAGGGGGATTTCTTTGATGATACCTGGTTAAAGGAAATTGGAGTACCTCGAAATGGATTTGATGTCATTTATGATTACACGGTATGTATACTCACTGCCGCTGTTGGGCTCCATTCCGTCATTGCTATTATTTTCTCTCCACTTGTACTCTGCGTCCTACAGAGGGACCTGTAAGATGCTTCACTCTCTCTTTGGAATTTTGATGTGCCATTTCCGACCCACCCTGGATCCTTCTGGTCTTTCTGGACTTTCCTTCTAACAACCATCTAGTTTTTCTGTGCTCTAAACCCAGAGCTCCGTCCTAAATGGGCTCTCCGACACACCGAGCTCCTTGCTCCCTTACCTGCAGGCAATCTGATCTGTCTGGAATCTCCTCGTCATAAGGACCCCTTGGCCCCCGGCCCTCCATTTGCCTCTCCCTCCGAGGCCTACATGGAGCATCTGAGCCACCCCGGTGAGAAGATCTCCTACAACGATAAGGGTCTTGTCGATGCGGACCCGTTGCGAGAGCCCAGCAAGGCGGGCCTGGAGAGAGTGGCGTACTGGCAGCCAGAGCGCACGCACACTGTGGGCAAGGATAAGAATGGGGTGATCCATGACAGAGTCTCTATTTGGCGTCGACGTGACTAGAAATGTGCCTGCGCATTTGTGTGACCAAAAAGGGAGAAAATGTAAATGGAAAATATAGGTGATTTTGGAGTCCGGCCCTGGATTTCAAAGGCCAGCCCGTAGACGCTAAAGTGACAGTCGAAATGAAGGGCCGGGATGCAAAGGGCGCTTTTTTAAAGAAATTTCGCGGACATAGGGAACATATGCTCTGGAAGGATTTCCTCAACTCCACAGCAGGATCCTGCTTCTAGTCGTCACATCATGCAAAGTAAGCGGAGATTATATCTATTGTAGACAATTATTGTTTTTATACATAATTCATGGTATTTCGCACACAGGGTTAAACGCCCAAGGATCATCAAGAGTTGCAAGGCGAATGGCATTCTCAACATCGCGCTTTCGGAACGCTGGTCCGCGACCGAGACAGATAGAGCAGAGGGAAAGATCTACGACAAGGTCAGTAAATGCACGGACAAGACACAAAGAACCATTGATCTTGGCATTACTCACATTTAATGAAGCTCGCTGCGTTGAGCAGCGGAGCTGATTTGAACCGGGGACCAGAGAGGGGCGAGCTCGGGTCCTGAATACGAATCCCTCGCTGCTGTAGCAGCCTTTGCACACCACTCGCATCCATCCACTCATCAGCACCCGATTCATTGACAATTTGCCACGTTCGAGAGGAAACGGCGAGTCGTTCAGGCGAGTAGCTGTTCCTTCTTGAATTGAGAACTTTTGTCCTCAACTCGATCGTGTCTCCTATTTCGTCGTGCATGACAGCGACGAATCCGGAGATCAAGCAGTTGCGCTCGTCGATGGCCAATCGTTTGCCGAAGATTGCTTTGACCCTTGGATCGTCTCCAGATAAGCTTGTTAATAGATAGTATCCAGTCTCGCAGCATTGTCGGACCAGAAGGTGTGGGAGTGTCCAGCACCCTTGCTTTAAGAGATTGTCGGGCGATACTATGGTCGGGAAATTCAAGGCGGGACTAGGGATGGATGAGAAGGGGATATTCGGAGACGACAAGGCTATTCCGAACGGTAGAATTGCTTGTTCTTGGAAGGGTGGCGTGGGGGGTAGTTGTGATAGTCCAGGCCATTGAGCCGCGAGGTCCGACGAGGACTGGAAAGCATCACCGATTATTGGCAATGAAACAAGTTGCGTTATGAGCGGATTGTAATTTGAGATTATATCTTGTGTATCGCTGAGCGTGGGAGACGTCGATGGCGATACGTCCGCCGGGGCTACAGGTGCTTGTTCGGCCTCGTCGGAGCCCCTTTTAGCAAGCGACACGTATTGCTGTGTAATTTTTTGCAGAGCAGCTGTGACACGAGGCTGATTTTGGAGAATCCCAGCCTCGAACAGAAGATTACTGAAGGAAAGGAACGACTCGCTGAGCTCTTCGATGCCCGACTCGAGTTCCTGTACGCGAGATTGCAGATTGACGATCGTGGTCTCTTTCCTCTTGCGATATACCTGCTGCGCGACGCGAAGCTGCTTTCGACGTCTCTGGATTCCTTGAGTCAGTTCCAACTTGCTCTGTAGTTGCTCGGGACGTGCCCACCTCGGGAGCTTGCTGATCGTCCGTCACATTTCGTGGCCGGCCTCTCTTGCGAGGAGCGGGCGCGTCAGTCATTTCTTCGACCATCGTGTATTGCTTTTGAGGCCTTTTCTTTATCTTGAAGACATGCGGTGATATAATGGATAATCTGAGAACGCGAAAAGGACGTGACGGCGTTGCTTTATTCATCGGGGTCGGGGGCGTCGGGACTGTTGAATAATCGAAAAATCGGTGGGTCGCCACGATTGGCCCGAACTGCGCCCAAAGTTTATGGTTTTGAAATTGGCTGGAGTCGGGCTCTCATGCTCCGTCCGAACGTCATCAACTCATCATCAAGACCGAGCGCGCCGCAACGAGGAATATAAATCGAATCATCGGCCTCAGCTTACTCCATAATTCTCCATCTCCAATGCTCCGAAATACCTTCATCCGCAGCGTACAGCGTACAGCTCTCGCAACATGTCTTCATTCACTCAGCCGATGCCAGTAGTTGCCTGCGGCAGAATACCCGCGATGGGAAAATCAATCTCCCAGCACCTGCTGCCTGAATATGAAGGTTCTTGATATACATTCCTGAAATAAACAAAGTATGGTGCTAATGCTCCTCAGTCATCCACTTCATCCTGTCATATGAGGCTGCAGAGGCTGAGCTCCCGCATCTGCTTGCAGGTCGCGATCCTCAGTCTCGGAGCCCCAATGAGATCGGAACCCACGATTACAGCCGGCCTCCTCGCGCGGTAATCTTCGGTCGCGGCTATGAGCCTCAGCAGGTTGAAGAGCTTAAGAAGAAATTCGCGAGTGTTGCTAAAGAACCTGTTGCTTGGGTGAGGGGGAACCCAGCGGATTTGCCTGCCGGGGCCGCTGGGCCTGACTATGCTCAGAATGTCGCGGCGGATATGAAGAAAGTGCTTAATAAATGGAGGGACCGGGGAGGAAAAGATGAGGAGATTTTGGTGTACTAGTTGCTTTGTCGGGGAGATATTATCTGATGCCTTGCTTTTTGCCAGTTCGAATCTCACAAACACAAATTCAAGCGCCGATATCAAGGATATTTGTAAGTGGTCTGGGACTTCGCTAGTTGGTTCCCTGGGCTTCGATCTTTTGGCGGTCGATGTACTTCTTCTGGTCGAGGCATAGAATGAGAATAGGAGATTGAGCATCCAAATGTTTACACCAAAATCCATACATTAAAAGCTGATGCTTCATCCGCGACATGGGAAGTACCATCGTTGTTCACTTTCTCCTTCGCTAGTTCAAGTGAACAATTCCACTTCCTGGAGTATCGTATTTATTCCTGAACTATATCTGTGAATAGCTGGGGGAAGGAAGGATGTAAATTAATGGATTTGTGCAGAATAGTGACGGTAACATCGAGACTGTATGCAAGTAAGATTCAAATTCCCAAGATATAACTGCGACATAGACTGGCTTCGCCTGAGCGATTGCCCTGATCTTCACCTTGAGGCCGGGGTACAGCAAATACAGCCCCTCGGCCAGCGTATGGAATGCACGGTTCTAATATAAATATCAGCGACTCGTCATTTTTTACACGTCTAGGGAAAGGTGATCAGCGCGTTAAGAGAAAAATCTAATCTAGATTTAGTAATATAATCATGTTTTAGGGGTTGAAAATAGCTTCGATTTCGGCTCCGGCCAATGTTGGGTGGCGGCTCGGTTGCAGTGGCGGTTCGCTTACCGATTACCTTAGTTAAAGCCCGACGGCTGACTAACCGTTCGGACTTTAGTTACTGACTAACTAGCTATTTAGTTATAGTTAACGAGTTGATTGCATTACCTGACTAAAACATGACACTGCTTAAACAAATTGTACGCTTCTCCCTTCTAAAGAACTGACTTCGTTTAGAGGCCGGGATTGATCCATAGCCGATGGCAAGTAAAGTCAGGTGTATTGTGACAATCTGTGCTCCCATTAAGAGCAAAGTAGCTTTGTCATGATCACACGATGAACTGTTGAAAGATAGCTGATCCTTATTTGAAAACCAGGTTCCCAATTCGCGTGTTACAGAAATGTCCAGCTGCTCCTGGCCTTGGAGTGGTCGGGAGAGCTTAAAACTGCGGGATACATATGCATTGGAGATATTTCGCGCAAAACTGATGTTGTCGAAGGTGGTGAAAGCTATTTCCCCTTGGCAGTTGCTTTCGGTCCAGGCTCTGAGTTTTAGTTGGCCATAATGATCCTAAAAGTGGATGAGTTGCGAATCACAGAGTTGAATCACATGACCTACAGGATAAGAGTCTCTCCCTCGATGCTGATGGGCCATCGCGGAAACACAAGCTCCAACAGTTCCGATCAACATCGGCAGCTTCATTTTCGGTTTGGAGAACCAAAGTAGCGAGTACGCGTCTCATACTGTAGTGCATAATGCGGTAACTTATATGTAATTACTAGAGAGAAAAGAAAAATTTTCCCTATCAATGGACCTTTGTGCACGCTGCTTCTGGCGCGGCCACATGGTAGTTTGGTAGCTATTGGTAGCTATTGGCTCAGGAAGGCCGGCCCTCATAGACCTTATATTTAGCGCATAAGGATAACCTTCCATGAGTGCTAAAGACCATGGTGTTGTCTGAACCACTGCTCCGTCCGCTGTCCACAATCGGCGCGGCAGTACTTAGTAAAACGGAGATATATAAAGGACATCGCTCCTTTGATTGCATCGGTTGTTTACCCATTTCGCAACGCTACGAAACATTTTGAAGCTAATCCCTCTAGCATTATCCGCGGCTGCCTTGGTATGTTTGGCCGTTGTCTTTGAGGGTTGTAGATCTACTTCGTCACCTTGAGATCTATTTTTCCTAAAGGTAAGGAAGTGCTCCAATCATTAAAGCTAATTGCTGACGGATTTAACCTTCAGATAGATTGGACAAGCTTGATGCAACAGAGAATCGTTCGGTCCTTTAGTCTGACTGACCCGGCGTCTAATCTCGCAGACTCGGCCCATGATGCGTTAACCCATGCCAGTGGCAGTCTATCAGACCTGTGGAGCAAGATTCAGTCAACTTTACCTGACTATTATGCAGTGGGGCTCAGGATATATTGTAGCGGCGAGGAAGGTGCATCTAAGTATTCAAGTTGCTCCACGCCCACATTGTTGTTTTCATTCGACTTGGTGGCAATATTGGACTCCAACACACCAGGTGCGACTTCGCTACTGCCAGAGGCAAGCAAAACTGTGCTTTCCGGACTCTCGAAACCTTCCAGATTGGCCATTGCAGCATATATCATTGGAATGGCCGCAACCACCCTGACTGTCATGGTGGAGCTCTTTACAATTATGTTCAAATGGGGAGCCGCCCCAACGCTCATATGCTCGCTTGTAAGCCGATTACTTCGGCGATGAAAGAGCAGAAAACTAACCTTATGTTGACAGATGGAATAATGGTAGGCCTCTACGTTTTCCTAAGCCTCCTGGCCGCGAAACTGAACGAGCGTGTCTGTCAGTAATAGAAGATCTACTAATCAGGTTGTACGGCAGGTCTTTGCCAGCCTTGAATAATACATATTTGAAAGCCCCCACCGATCTAGTCGTCGCAGCCGCCCCAGCCAGAATATCTATTGCAGTGACTGCCGAAAATCTTTTAGCAACAGGAGTGGATTTCGGCAACATGATATTGAAAGGCATCGTTGGTGTACTGATTGTGAAGAACGTTTCTTGTTATTTCAAAAGACTCGAAGACATTGCTTAGTGTATTATGATGGGTACTAGAGAAAGATTTCAATAAAATATCCAAAATGTTTTTTACTTATCTCTGCCCTACTCAAAGGCGGGGTGGATCCTGTTCTTTGATAAGATGTCAAGTTAAAGTACTAAGTAGACAAATTGCACTGGATTACATATTGGGGACATGATTTAATTCTCTCAGGATGATAAGGATTCATGTTAATTAAATATAAGTAAACTTAATAAGTCTAAGTTAAAGATTCCATCGCGGAATTAATGGAAAATTTGTCTTTTAAATACATGTTAAACAGTAGCAACGATTTCTAAAACCCCAGGTTGCTTGTATTCAACTTCGGGGTCGCACAAACAACGCATTCGCCCAGGGTTATAGCCTTGTAGTAGAGAACAGAGCAGTTCTTGTAAAGATTCTACCAATAGTTTCTGTCGAGAGTATCCCTAAGTCAGTATTGAACACGGTTGCAGTTTTATGGGAAACATATGTGTACTCTCTTTGGGATACTCTTTACTCCATCATATACAAGGCTAGTCTGGTAGGATAGAGCTTGGCCTTGATATTCACATATCATCTAATAAGCCACCCGAGCCGCAAAGTGTCGAGACATGTTTGTTATGAATCTTGGTAGATAAGGCTTAATTCAACAACATAAGATAGAACGAAACCGGTAATATGATGCCCAAAAAAGAGAGGAGTGGGATGCACGACAGTAGCTACTTATAGATTGATGTCTCTACTCTAGAATCCCCTGCCCAAGAACTAAATACTACCATATTTCGCCATATTGCGTGTCACTGTTGAAAACATCTCGAAAGTGTATGCAAGTAAGATTGAATTTTAATTAGGTAGACACTGATCTGCGAGCCGATTCGGGGTCGCACGACCCGGCCCCGTCTCCACTACTTGGTTGCGACCCCATTTCGGTACAGCAAGCTCACAGAGGATAATTATAATCATCTAGCTAATCTGACTATTATGATCTAAGTTTGTCAGGGGCACAAGCTTAAGGTATTAGAAAAAAGACAATATTCCTATTTTTAGTTTTCTTGTACATAGCATATGGACTATACTAGATGCTGCTGATTTCTTTTTCGTTCCCCCACTCCCTCTTCTTTTCTTTCTTTTCGTTTTTAAGACTCCCGGGGCTCGGTTATTTATATGGTCGAACTAACTATACCTAGTACTAGAAAGGCTAAATCTTCTAGATATTATAGTAAAATGACCTTTTCCCACTCTAAAATCTTGTCGATGGGTAAAGAAACAGTGCAGAGTTAGTGGACAGTAAAGCGTCGTGTAATATATTATTTGTATAGATATACTTTATAATGTACTATGCTTAGTGTAAAAGATTTCAGGGCGTACTGTGGCTGCCTCAGGGTGACAGTCAAGAAGGCAACAGTCAAAAGGACAACAGCACCGCGCCTCCATAACACACCACAGCCAGAGAATCCTCGGGTACTTATTATCTGGTTCGTCTGTTCTGAGTCTAAATTAATTAAGTGGCAGCAATTTGCAGACACCCAGTGGTACCCATGATTTGAACATCATAGTCGGCAAAGCAGGCCTCAAGCAAGGATAACCCTATTGTAACTAATCAACCCATAACTAGTGGTACTGCATATGTTTATTTAAGTGATAGCCTTGATTGCGCATCTCTTCTTGTTATTTTTGGACCCCTCTCCCCTGCTGAACCAAAACGCAGCAGGGACAGTAGTAGGACTTAAGATAATCTTTATATACTAAACCTATAATCTAAAGCCGCTTACGTATCACATGTCGCTTTTTCATTAGTAGTACCCAGTGTAAGCCATAGGAGCTGAGATATATAAGTAGATAACACTAGTTCCTATGTTAGCTGACTAGAAGAAAGCTATGTTATAAAGATATATTTTATATTTCCATTACACCCGCGACAGCAATATTCTTTGTCTACTTCAGGATTCTCAAGCCAAGATAGAGTATTCCCGAATAGCCAGCATGGCAGAAAGCTCGCGCACATACTTGCAGTGCAAATCAGCAGCTGTTATAGACATATATATATTACATACATGTGCCGAGGTCAGCGCAACAGTCATCAAAGAACTTGTAGGACCATTGTCTCTCCCCTGTGTTCCTGGAACTCATCCCATGAAGTAAGGATTGCCTCTTATAGCGGCCAGGGTTCAATATAAAGAAAGAAACAAGATAGAAGAGACGATTCAAGGAAGTCCTAGTGCACGGATCTTATATGATAGCTGCCCAGTGATCGGCCGAAAAGCCATATTTTTATAGTTTCTGGAAAGTAGTATTGATCTACTAGACTATACGACGGCGCACTAATGTCTCTGTGTAACCTGTAATGTATGCTGCGAACCCATTTAGTGACTGCAGGTCAATGTGTCTTTTGTCGTAAAACGATAGGTATATATACTCATCACTTCTGTTAGTCATTTTTCTCTATTCCATCGTATCTTCTTTGCCTTTCCCTATTCTAATTACAATATTTAACAAACCAAGGATCCTAGAAGGGCTATAATCAGCTATTAAAACAACAGCAAGTCTCCCCGCCTAGTAGTTGAGAACTGTGGAAGTGCTGTTCCAACGAGGTATAAATTCGGCTTTATCGACATGGACCTTTCCACGGGCATCTTCGATTTGAATGCCTGCCTGAAGCGGTTGACCGCTAATGGATTCAATTTTGACGGGTCCACCAACTTGGAGTACTTTAATTCCAAATGTTGGGTTCTCGAAATGCAGCCTTGTCAACTGAATATTCCTAACCCTGACACCGACGACAAGGATAGCCTCCGTGTAGGGAACTGGTTTCCATGAACCCGAGACATCGCCCTGGTCATGTACAAAGCTTAGATCCTGGATAGTGACATTTGAGTCACTAATAGTGATTGGAATTTTGTTTGGGTCAGTGATGATGATAGTTAATAAGCTTTCTTCATCTGATAATGTTATATTTTCCTAGTCAAGTTCAAGCGCACGAGTACTTCCAAGAGAGTATTTGCCCCTAGGAAACCAAATGTTTCCACCACCCACTGATTTAGCCGCAGCGATTGCATTCTGGATTCCTGAACACTGGGTATCTTCGCTGGAGAGTTCCACACCATACTGTGTGACGTCAAACCATCCATTCGACTGTGCCATGTCTGCTAGTGTGCTTCAAGGTGGAGTAGATATGAATTAACAGCTTTCTGGATAAATATTTAGAATAATATTCACATTTGATAATTTCTTGTTAATCGAAGAAATGTTTCAAAGGAGGGTGTTAAAGGAATTACCAACCATATTTATACCTTGGCCTTCCTCTCCCCGACGACAAAAGATTGGTACTCTGATGTCTATCCTCTCTAGTAAACTGCGTCTTTCTGTTCTTTTAGTTTACGTCATTCTTCTTAAATCGGGTCTCATGGTCCATCACATGACTTTGTCAGATAAGTCCAACTAGTCCTTCCTAAGAAGTCCAAAGAGGTCTTAAGGTATTCTGCGGACGGTAACAATATCACCAATAAGGCTTATTCAACACCAACAGTTAGAGAGATATCATATCTTCCGATGCGACTAAAATGACATCAGAAGCTTATGATCTTGTGCGATTCATGTACATATAGACTCATTTGCAGAGATCCGACGGCTGATCTGCAAGAATTTGCCCTATATTGTTCTTTTAGCGGTCATTCAGGGCCTGGGCTCCGACATTTGGCCCCATTGATCCACACCTGCAGCTTGAGATGAACTAGCGAGTTGTATGCATCTATGTATTTCGCCGGTTTTTCAATACTGTTTTTTCTTCTCCCCACATTAGTACAATATATTCGAAGAGCACTGAGTAAGCAGAAATTGCTACGATCAAGGAGACGCTAGTCTTTTCATTTGTAAAGGACTGAGAGATTCCTACAACGAGAAAGTGTGACGAAAAGTAGGAGCCAGAACCATACAAAAGCATTCCAGAGCACACTGAAGATGTCTGAAGAACACCAACCTTTTATTCCAGACGGACCAGAGTATAAGGACGACAAGGCCGACGACGAGTCGTCTGCAAACTTCCAACCCGAAAACCGCCGTCCCAGGAAGCTGTTCTTGCTACGCATTTTTTGTGCCTTTGAGGCGCTGGGTCTCATCATACTGACTATTGCTCTTGTCTTTGCTACTCGAATAAAGCTCTCGGATCTCGAGTGTACACGGCAGGTATCAGCTTATTGTTAGTCCTCAGTCCTGCATGTTAGCGATCAATAAGGTCAAACATTGATAACAAAATTGATGGATATACCACAACTTCTCGATGAACCTGACTTGATAAAATACTCCGGGTTTGACCTTCCGCTCTATTTCAATGAGAAAACGGAGTACCGTGGGCCGCCGACCCCAGAGAGGGAGATAATGTGGGAGAAGCTTTGGCACCGTGCGTAGTATCCATCCATGTATGTTCGGACACGGCCAGGAAGGCTGATTACGTCGGAAACTGGCTACAAAGGGCGCATTTGAAGTTCCTGAGGGCAAGTTGGACATCATGAATAAGTCACATACAGGCAGATCCTATAAGCACGTTCCACAGGAGGTAGGAAACGGTTACGCAGCGCAGCTCGGCGTTCTGCATCAGTTACATTGTGTTGTATGTTGAGTTCATAGAGATTAAAGACGATGAGGATCCTTGACTAACAAAGTTCCACTTGATCCCTACTAGCACATGCTGCGGCAATGGTCCTATAAGGAACACTGGCTTGACCAAGGCTTTGATCTACCTGGGAGTCTCTATGGGGATCCGCGACTCACGAGAATGCATCTTGGTAAGATTCTTAAATACGACATACATGGCAATAAGTGGTGACTTTGTATATATAGATCACTGTATCGAGGTGCTGCGAGCTAATATCATGTGTATGGACTGACAACAAGTACCTTGTCTTCTAACCACTAACGACCTATAGGTACATCTGATGTTACGCCTATTCTCATTGAATTAGACCCTTCTGCGAGTACCTTGTTGACCCTCACGTTAATGCGTCGCATTTCTAATGTCAGCGGTAGGCACCGTTTGGAGAGCGGGCTGACTTTAGGGCAAACCATAAATGCCGGAACTTCTGGGAAATCCGGCAATGGGTGATTGACCATACTGCTATTCCTTGAGATCTATTCTGATACAGGAATCGGGCATAAGAGACATTTGTGATGAAATCTGAGGCGCTCAGGTGGTTGCACTTGGTATCAATAGGTTTCCGTCCGTAATGACCGCTCTTATTGTCATAAGTATGTGTTCTGTAGAAGCAGCTTTCATGACGTTTTTGCCTCTGTACAAATTTATCGGTCAGATTGTACAGTACTAAGCGATAGGCAAATCATACAAACCCAGCCCCAAGGTGTCAGATATTTAGGCACATCCTGTAAGCAACAGATGGGCTTAAGGATCGCATTGGGTATATGTTACATTAGTGATATCTATTACCTATAAATAGTCTAAAGTGAATACTATCAATCCTATCCTGTGTGTCTGCCAAAAAAAAAGTGAGCTAGACAAGGGTTTGTAATGGGAATATCTTCCCCCATATACGCTGTGCTTATCCAACCATAAACAGTAGTTACTCGCAGAACAGCCCTACCTCTCTATATTTTGATATAAGCATGTAGACATTATTGGGTAGGGCATTACAGGTCGCTTGATGGAACACACTTAATAGTAAGAATCTAATGTGTTCATTGATATCCACGCGTATATCAGATACAACAAATATTCAATCTTTCGTCACTCCGTTTCCAGGTATGACAGCTGCCTACGCAGCCATGAGCACCTCGCCTCCGTCGCTATCTTTGTCAGCTTTGACCCTGGACCATAGATTTGAAAGCCATGCCAACCGCCTGGCCAAATATGCAACTCTGTCTGAACACCATACTCCAAGAGGCGAGACGCATAAGCCATATCTTCATCCCTAAAACCATCTGCCGATCCGCATTCAATGTAGGTTGGGGGTAAGCGAGAGAGATCTCTAGCTCGCCCAGGAGCTGCATACATAGAAACGGCGGTCGCTCCTTGACAGCCATTGAGGAGACAATTCCACGCAAATATGTTACTCGCTCGAGTCCAGGGACTGTCATCGGTATATTGAAGACTTGACACTGTGATATTACGGTCGTCCAACATTGGAGAAATAAGCATCTGCGCACATAGCTTCGGGCCTCCACGATCGCGGCTGAGGAGAGCAACTCCGGCTGCCAGCCCGCCACCAGCCGACATTCCAGCGATGACGAGTCTCGCAGGGTTGATACCGAGAGACATAGCATTGTTACTGGTCCATGTAAGCGCGGCGTAACAGTCTTCGAGGGGCACGGGGTGCGGGTTCTCCGGGGCAAGGCGATATTCAACCGTGATACAGATGGCTTGCTCTCGTTCAACATGGTCGAGCATGATCTCAAGGCCGGTAAACCGATTCCCGGCGACCATCCCTCCGGGATGAATATAGAATAAGCCCGGAGTTTCCTTCCAGCGGGATGTGCTTGGAACGGAGGAGCGGAACACAGAGAGCGGAATCTCACCATTGGGACCCGTAATGGTGTGCAGCTCATGGTGGACTGGACGATTTCGGAGATTTTCAAGCTTGGAGTTTGTGATATCGCGCAGGTTAGAGATATCTTCAATAGATACTATGGGCTTTAACGAAAACGGCCCAAGTTCTTTGTCGTAGGATGGGCCGGCGTGTATGTGAGACATGACTAGGAGAGCAGTATTGGATGAGAGTTCGTTGACACAGTGATGTTTTCGGTGGTTCACAGGGTATAAGAAGGAAAGGGGTAGCACGCTATATTTATAAACAGAAATTTCTAGAGCTGACAAATGGAGACCCGCAGTCGTCAATTTGCTTCTCTTCCAAACCAAAGCAAATATAGGGGACAGCAAGTGCAGATACGGTGTGGGAACCTGTGGCGAGGTGTTTGGGTGAATGCACACAACAATCTTAGACTATTCATTTAATTATTCTGGTGGTTTTCTACAATGGTCCAATGTTATAGTTCCTTTGTGAATATGTTCAGCCTTGTTATACGAGAACGATATTTGACTGTTACAAGTGCCGTAACCTTTCGCAGGATTGTAAACTCATACTAATTCACGTTCCCAGCCAGTGCTTTCGACATTTACTATTTCATAAGCCCCCTTTATTCTAAGTCTTCTAATTACTCCTTCTTTTCCCCCTCCAGTGTCCGTGCATCGTTTTTCATTCCATCCATAACCCACTTCCGATGAAACTCCTCATATTTCTTCGTCAGTTCCCCATTTTGATCGTTGGCAAGAGCCATTACACCATGTGGCTCTGGCACATTCATCCCCCTCATGATACTTGGTCTCTTCAAGAGCCTTTCGTACCATTCCTGTACTGCAGGAAACTCGTTCAGATCAAGGCCTGCCCACGGGGACGTCGCGGCGAGACACCAAAACGCAATATCCACAATAGTAAATTTGTCACCCACAATATACCCCTTGTTCTTCTTCGAGAGCTGTTTCTCCAAGACCGAATACAGCCGTCGGGACTCATTCCAGTATCTTTCTAGAGCGTATGGAATCTTCTCCGGAACATGACGCAGGAAGTGTGTCGCCTGACCTTGGAAGGGCCCGATGCCACTGACTTGAAAGAAAAGCTAGAACATGGTATTCCAGGTCCGTCAGAAGATGCGCATCCAGATATGAAGTCAGGCTGGCAGACTTACCCAGCTAAAGAGCTCATAGTTCTCGCGAGACCCATAGGGATACCACAACCTGCACTCAGGATCATATTGCTCAACGAGATATTTCAAGACGTTGCCGGACTCCCAAATGTGAATCTCCTGGCCATCACTGAAAGTGTCGGTGATGGCCGGAATCTTGCCATTGGGGTTGATTTTTAGATACCACGGTTCCTTGTGTGTCCGAGCGCTAAAGTCATGTTTGTGGACCCGATAAGGGATGTTGAGTTCCTCCAGGAGAATGGATGCTTTGTTTCCATTGGGGGTCTGGGTGGTGTAGAGGGTGATGTTGGGTGTTTTAGTAACTGACATGGTCAATAATGAGAGAAGATGGATGTTGTATATACTAAAAGAAGCAGGGTGATAATTGGCTTAGGGAGACCTAGATGAGACTCAAGATGAGAGGAACACTCATATATATATAGTTGTTGCTATGGTATTGAGAAGACCCATGAAGTGCTCTGCTAGAGTCTTGGGTCACAGTCTAGATCCTGAACGACCATTACTAACTCATCCCGCGGAACGGGATACGAGGTGCAACTAATCTCCCGGTACTTCTGATAATCTATTGGAAATGTCGCATACATAAGAATTTCCTTTTCAGGAAGTATCATAGCGTCATACTAGGACACTATTCTAGATTTAGTCTAGTGCCATCTAGGTGTACACGGGGCTCGGGCGAGCTGACTAACTATATCTAGGCGAGTGACTAAGCAATGCCACGTGACCATACAGAATATGGGATGGGAATCTCCAACAAGGCTGAACGATCATGTGATTCCTGTCCCGTTTATCAATCGAGTTGAGTCAAATCCCAGGTCAATTCCTGCAGCAGACACGAGGATTCCAGGTCCGTCCTTGCTCTGATGATGATATGTCCTCGTCTAAAATCATTGAACGCACAATAACGCTACAGACCTTACCAAGCATCTCCAGTCAGCCACCGAGAGCCCCCACATTTCGGGTTGTCCAAAAATACCGCAATGTCTTTCAAACAACAGTTTCATTTTGTGGATTCCTCGGACTGTCATCATCGACAAAAAGCTCGGTCTCATTTAGTAACGGAGCACGTCCGTCAACTCCGGTGGCGTAGTAGTCTGGCAAGGAAAGCTGACAGCCCGCAAGCTAAAGTCGTCAGCGCTTCCAAGACAGCTGATGCCCCGGCTCTGACCACCAAATTCACAAAGAAACGCCGATATGGACAGCGGATCAAGCTTGGCGAACCCGTCTCTTCCAGGAAAAGTGCATGTAAAAGTCGAACCGAGCACGGACCGTGCTATGCCAGTCCGGGAGGTCTAGATCCATTCCAAGCCTTGCCGATCGAGTCATCGCCCGAAGTTCTTCTGCTCGTTCATCATTGTATGCATTCATCATTCATAGGGTGGAGAAGGGGGTACTAACCACCGGTTACCAGATACTAAGGTACTTCCAAATCTCCTATCTTCCTCGGCCCAGCCACGCAGTCGACAACATCAACCAGGCGTAGACCTGTTTCGTCTTTACTGTCTACATCCCGCATCAACCTTGGGCATGTTGTATCATGCTGCAAGTCATAGGGAGAGCCTTTATAAGGATACCACGAAAGAATCCCTGTCATTGACCTTTAAAATCAAGACTCTCCGACAGGTGAACCGACATATAGAAAGGGCTAGGATCCGGGGCGTGCATCCGGACAATGGCACCATCATGGCGATATACTTACTGTCAGTAGCAGAGAGAATGTGGGGTAACCTTGATACATTCAGGCTCCACTGGAGGGCCATGAACGATATCATCGACGCTAAAGGAGGAGCGGAAGCGTTTTTGGAGGACGATCTCATGTTCGCTAAGACTGTGTGGAACTGTTTTGCGCTCTTGAACGCACGAGACGGGTATTACAATTGTCCCAGGACCACACTTACAGCGAAGGAGAATTATGATTTCAAGATACCCGCGAAATGCATGATCGGAAATTGTCACTCATTCGTGCAATTTTATACAGATCGAAAGACATCTGTACTACGATTATTGCCGGATACAGAGGCTGAAGCTCTACTTCAAGGCGAGGCTTATCCGCGAAGGACGAACTCTTTTCAACCGGGTACGATCTTGCATCAGATCCTCCACCCACAGTACAATCATCTCATTGAAGGACACTCTCACGTGACTGCAGGTGGATTTGCAGCTCAAAGTCCGTCCATCCAGATCCAAGGAGACAGATTCAGAAGAGATAACTGCAGGCTAGCATGCGTCATATACGTCAACCTTTTACTTATGCGGCTCGGTGACTTCTCTAAGACTACAGAATTATTCTTGTCCTCACTAGAGCGGACATTAACAGAAGATACCCAGATACTGTCCCCAGAATACCTTCTCTGGATCTTGCTTCGCAGCCCGATCGTCCTGTCCATGGGAGAGTCCCGGGACCTCTGGGCAAAGGCAATTCAGATCATCGCAGTTGTTAAGCGTGCGAGATACCACAACGTCGTCCAGTATCATGAGGCAATGTTCCTGTTCCTCGAATTTCCAGTAGATACGTCAAAACTGGCCCTTGCGCTCAAAGTGGACATAGATACTATACAGGAAGATGCGCTTGGTTCTACCTTGGACCAGTCTGCTGGTAGCTCGTACGTTGGTCACTCTCATGTATCTTTGGGATATCCTACCCAGTTACCACAGATATATAGTGAACTACTCTGGTTCGCTGGCGGGGAGTAGCGAAACAATGGGCATTCTTCTATTTTTAGATCTATCGTGTATATCGCTTTTCGCTCGCTAATAGCACCGGGGAAACTAGATATAGTTCACGTGGCCCCTAATATTTATTACCTGCGTAATGATTTCCACTTGCTGATGGTTGTTGGGAATAATTAAATGTCGGAAAATATGTAGATAGAGGAGAAAAACGCCGCGGGATCCAGCGCGTAGATCTGAGCAGGCTTAATTAGAGCATTGTACACAATATCCTGGAAGGTTAGCTTTGCCTCGTCGCTCTCCACCTATGATCGGTACTTGGCGTTCCCAGTTAAGCGTCGCAGGCGTTTTGCTCTGTTGTAGAGGATGGTGGACGACGAAGTCTCAGGAAGAAAGAAAAAAAAAAGCTGTGGAGAATAGGAGAACTGAGCCACAGCATCTCCCAGGATACCCAATGCCAATTCTTAGCTGGAGCACTGAAGTTGGCGATAACCGGCGCGAGCGCAGGGCCGAAGACAGCTACGAGTTCGGTTGGTCAGTGTTTGCCCTCCTTTATGGCGTAGGGGTAGGTTTTACTTGCCACACACCCCAGATTACAAGAAGGTATTGAACTTTTATAAGCGGGTATTATATGATATATATCAGTGTGTGTTGGAATTTGGGCCTTCGGATATAGACTTACAATATCACCGAATGTTGCGCCGCCAGTAGCGAGACATGGGGATCCTAGTTGTCCAGAATGTCAACATCTACATCCTGAGCGGATTGCCGAACATTCTAACGCTTACCGAAAAACCCTGTCAGAAACCGAAGGACAAGAAAAGCGGCAAAACTGTTCACCAACGACGTTGATACCCATAGAAGAGTGAATCTGAAAAGGGTGACAACATAAGGAGGATTCCTTCCCACTACCGCTATCCTAGCAGTTCATTAGTCCTGGTCTCAGCGACCTGAACACTATCTCGCATTGGGGATGGGAAACTATAGGGATAACGAGGAGCAGTTCCAGCCAACACCCACAGACACTGCCGATGCTGCCAGATATCACTAATCTTTGGGCCATCTGGACCAATCGGTCGTCGAGTCTTATTCGGGGGTTCACGGTAGCATCTATTGAGATCATACTGCAACACGCAGTGTATACATAATATCCAACTAGGAAGTTACAGACCTCTTCAGGCAAGAAGGATGCATCCTGAAGAGAGTAATAGGCAGAAGGAAGTTAGCAGCCTGGATGTGGTCAAAGATAACCTGAGTAAGGTCGCCGCGCGTATTCTACTCTCGTTCGTCACGATCCTTCACATCAATGGGCGGCTGGCCTCTATGAAACACATAATCAACATCCCAATAGTGAGTATCATTAAGTCTGTTTGCCCCGTCTACACAATAAAACCGTGGACAGCGAGACGCAACGCGCGAAGAGCGTTACTATAATGTGGAGTGACCTCTCGGTCAACGATGTTTGGGGGCTGTACTGCCCAGTGGGCACAACTCTGGGCCAAAATCAGCTGCATGATAAAATCGCTTGACATGGCGATGGGGGTCAGCTGGACTAAGAATGGATTTGACAAAGTAGCCCCCAGTGTGTTCTCTGAAGGCAATAACCCAGAAGATCAAAACGACTGGAATCCAGTTAGGCAGAAATGACGGCCCAGCAGGGATTGGTAGACCAGAGCCGGTAGAGATCGTCTCCAATGCAGATACTGTGTCACATGGGTCAACGGCCTCTAAAGCGAGCAGGCTGAGATCTTCGAAGGATGCGTCGTGATCATCGTGGCGAACATGTCGCTCCCCGCCCACCAGGGTCGAGATAGCCGGCAATGGTGTACTCGGAGTTGTGGAATTACAATACTCAAGACTGGAGAGCGTGCCATTGCATGTGCCATGACTATCAGTCAGCAGTTTGGGGATAAACTTAAGACCCAGTGGCACCAATCCTATACTGCTCCCATGTGGATCTCATATCAAGACCGTCAGTGATAGAGTCTTGGCGTATCCACTGCCTGGTAATTAGTCGCACTTTCCACTAACATGTCCGTGTCGGCAAGAAAAAGTATTCGCCCTATCCTTTTAAAGTGGGTCTATGTTTAGTATGAGCGCATCTATTGAGCAATAGAACTCCAGTGTCGGCGCAACATTGTTGACAGAGAACAGTGTGGCTGACAAGCTTGTTTATTAGATGTGTTCATTTTATTGCCAAGAGCTACTTTTTCTCAAGTTAGCCAAAAAGGGAAGAAAAACGCGAGACCAAAACAAAAGAAACTGGAGTAGGAAGGGGAAAGGGGAGGTGGGAAGAATTCCGCATCATCCGCTGTGGATGTGTGTCTTGCGTTGAGTGGGAGGCGTACCAGAGCTTTATGGCGCTGAAGCACATATCCGATTTGCAATGTTTTGGCTTGGTCTATCTTACCTGATCAAAGTTTATTAATTTCTATTTTCCCCCCCAGAGAGTTCCCTACCCATATCGGCAGCTAGGAGCAATCCCTAATAGCCGAAGGTCATAGTCTTTCAAATAAGCTTCATTTTCTTCATCGCGTATATCTGTTTTCATTCCAACATGGACACCTCAGCAGCCCTACCGGCGCACCGGAGCCACGAACTTGACTTTCATCTTGAGGGGTTTGAAAATTACATAGTAAAGGGAAAAATCAGTGGTTTTCTCAGCTTTCCAAGAAAGCGCCTAGCACGCAAGTAGGCCTCGGACTGGCCTGGATGTCACTATTTGGTGTCTGCGAGGTTCAAGAGTGCGACGCGTTTTAGTCCCGCATATACTGTTTGGTCCACGCGGATAATAAAGACGTCTTGTTTTAAAGAGAGGCCGTTTTGGTCCCGAAAATAAGCTCATGGTGTCTATTCAGCTGTTCCTCGATAGCAGCTATATCTAGAGTCTAGCTCGTTTATCCAGCGCTTTGTTCCGCTTCCAGGTCACTGATCTCTCGGTCCAAAATCTGACGGACATTTACCAACAGGCCAGGTGTACTAATAGTCTCTCCAACACAATGCCTCACGTTTCAGTGAGGCCTGCTTCCCCAAACAACGGTTTAATAAACTGACGAATAGAAGGATCCATCCATCGCAAGCGAAATTCAGACAATCTGCTGCTTAATGGAGAAGCTCCTCGAGCGGGAAGACGGATTAAGGTAAGCGCTAGAGGAGCTTAAGTTCCGGACAGAGGACCAGTTCTCGCACAAACAAACATGCGACCATTGCGCCGATCTGAGAACAGTGCTCGCAGGGATCAAACAGACATCCATGCATCATCTCGGAATCGGAACGCGGAAACTCATTCTTTTCCGCATATTACTCGTTTTAACTACTAGCCACAAAGGCAGGCCCCGTTGTTTCGACTCATATTCATACCCACAAAGTCCGAATGTCGCCGATATTCCCTTAATGGAAAATACCATCAATTTACTATCCAATTGTCACGGCTCCCAAACCAACATCTATCTTTGTGGCAGCATATAGAGTCGGATAGCCACTCGCCTGAGGTTATGCATGACCTACTTGATAATGTATTGTGTCCTAAGTGGGTTTAATTTAATATCTGAAGTGAGTGCTGACATCGGCTTAGCGAGAAAATAATTTATGACATGATGCGCTGGAAATACAAGTTCTTTAGAATAATCTTAATCCAATTAGTAACAATAAGGAAGAAGAATCAATTCCTGATGACCACCCCACTCTCCAGTCCCCGTCTATCAAAGCACTGCATGTTATTTCTGGCTCAGAAAATGATGATGTGCCTACTTGTCTAAAAATAGCACTTAACTATGTGTATCTAGTAGGGCTTAAAAGCGCTCTAGGCTTCTGGAGGGGTATAAAACTAGTCAAGTATAGCTATATAATCAAAATTAGTTTAAGCCTGGATCACCTCTCTCTCTAAATCTTTAGGATTCTAATAATTCTCATGTCTGCAATATATCTACTCTTTTTGATGAAAACCAAATACTAAAAGTACGGCTGGGAATCGCATAAATAATATCAACATATATAGTATTCGGAATACACTAGTAATTCTATGGCCAAAGAGATCAATGCATGAGAGTCTGTTTCCTGAATAACTAGAGCAAGCTGGGCAACTAAATACTAATTACTGAGCATTTTGGCCACGTATATCAATAGCCAAAATAGGAAAAATTGTCATATAGATAGAATCATAGAAATCGGTAGAAATTGTCACGATCCTGCGTCCTGCAGGGTCGCGATACCCTAAGAGCCTACCTCACGTTACTCAAGATCACAGGACGCACCACCATCATATCTCTGAATAGTGATTTCCTAATAGCTCCGTTTTCCCTCTTTAGCTTAGAATCTCGCAATGCAGCCACCTTCTGAAATAGACTGATTCCTTATCTAATCCTAAAGTAGTTGGGCCGCCAGAAATTATATATCAGAAGCCATATCACTCAACTGAGAAGCTCATCCTAGTGGAAACCTTACTAGCCAGCCAATTAAAATGCCGCGTCCTTCGAAAAAATTGATCTCCAACGCCCAACACAAGGCTCTACGAGACTGGGTGCAAAGTCAACCTCGTCGTCGTCCAACACAAAAAGCCTGTATAGCCTGGTTTTCTGCTAATTATAATTATTAACTAAGCTAATCTACTGTTTCTGATATTCTGAGCTCTCAATATCAATATCTTGACTCTGAATCTAGCCCTTCTACTACTATTCGCAAGAGTACTGGCCAGTGGTAAGATCTTGAAAATATCCTTTTTGAATGGCAACGTACACTTGATCTGAAAGGTGCTTATATCAGTAGTGATATTCTTATTGAAAAAGCACATCAAATCTGGAGCTCTTTACCACAGTATCGTGACCAGCCTCCGCCTTCATTTAGTAACGGATGGCTACATCGATTCAAGCAGCGCTATAATATCAAGCAACATACACTAAACGGTGAAGCAGGCTCAGTCCCAGAGGAAACTGAAGAAGAGATAAAGGCGTTATGTACAATTATCAACGAGTATAATGAGGAAGATATCTATTTCAAGGATGAGTCAGGTTTTTTTTGGCGTATGCCTCCATCTCAAAGCCTGACTTCTACAAATAGGCCTGGGATCAAGAAGGATAAATCCCAGGTTTTAATGATATACTGTGTCAACGCCTCTGGAACAGACCGATTACCTATCTGAGTTATTGGTAAAGCACGTACACCACGGGCCCTCCGCAATATCAATATCTCTGCAATTGGAGCTCAATAGCGATGGAATAAGAGGGCCTGCATGAATCAGGTTATCATGTGAGAATGGCTACTAGCATTCTATAGCCATGTTGGCCAACAATCTCTACTTCTTACTATGGATAACTTTTCACCACATCTATCTGGGCTAGAATTAGCACCACCGCCAGCTAATATACACGTCTGCTAGCTGCCAAAGAATTCTACTAGCCGGTATCAACCACTTAATCAAGGGATTATTCAGAATCTCAAGACATATTACCGGAAGCAGTGGTTAAAGTATATGCTATACTACTATGAAAGGGACCTGGATCCACTGGCTTCAGTGACAGTCTTAGACTGTATTCGCTGGCTTGTACGGTCCTGGAACCATGATGTTTTGAGCTCAACAATCATTGCATGCTTTTATAAGAGCACACTGGTTCTCAATCCAGTACAGCTCTCAGTTGAGACTCCTAATCTATCACAGCTTTATAACCAGGTGCAGCATAGTGGCCGATTATTAAACTATATGGATATATCATCCTTTTTAAAACCCGTGGATGAATCTCTGGAGCTTGCTGGTAGTGAGGCGTGGGCTATCATCTGAGGCTCTACTTGAGCAACTGATTACAGAAGCCTCAGATACTACTATAAATATATATTCTGATGATGGGGTTGATGCTCCAGAACCAGCACCTCTTCCAAAGCCATTGGATGCTTTAAACGCTGTACAGCTGTTGATTTCATATATAGAGAGGCAGGATACATCAAAAACCCCTCTTCTTCGGTCTCTAGAGCGTTTTGAGTGTGAGCTAGAAAGTGAGATTATTGCATCAAGGATTCAGGGTACCCTAGATAGCTGGCTTGCTTAGATAAATATAATTACTTCATTTAAGCGATATTCTCAGATAGCCGATATAAAACGTAGGCCTGGCTTTGTATCGGCTAACCGGGGCCGCACTGTATTGTAGGTTGGGCCCAAAACCCGCGCCTTGGCGGCCCGCGCGTTTTGGCGAGGTCTAGATATATCATCCTGCCTTTCTTCCCCTCAGGAACCGTAACATAAAGGAATGATCTGGATTGCAACTCTCTTGGTTATTGCTGATTTTCAAATCAGGAGATACTGTTTATCGCTTGCAATTGAGACCTGAGAAGTAACCTGAACAATCCGATATATCTGTTGGTCAGCGATGCTGCAGCACCTCTATTGCTAGTTGAATTGCTGACATCATAACTGTTCGACTGGCCCAGTGGTTAAGGCGTCTGTGTATGTTTACCTAGGTACCGATTCTTAATGTAATTAAACTAACAATACCCTCTTTAGCTTACACACAGAAGATCCCAGGTTCGATCCCTGGGTCGAACATCGAATTGACCTTTCTTTTTTATTATTTTTTACATCCATAACGTAATCAACCACTGAGGCCACGCCACGAGGTGTAGGTAAGTCTCCGTAAAGAAAACTCACAATATAGCAATTAAAGCGATATATTACATTTGATATATATACAAGCCCTATTTTGTGCCTAGTATCAAAACTTACCATATCACTCATAATCCTATATTTTAGTCGTTTCCCTAGAGTTTTGACGACGAATATTAATTACTTTCAGCACTTTCAGCACTTTCAGCATTCTGCCCATTCCCATTCAATAGCATGGGGAGAGTTAGTTCGCTTCGTGACTATCACAAACACAATCACTTGTCTGCTTATCCGGCACCTGTGATAAGCGTACCTGCCCACTCTATCGTTTATATGTTCATTCTGGTCCTTTTCCTCGCCCGAGCCGCCTATCTGCGCCAGGGCCTTTGGGCTATGCCCTCCTCGGTATTCAGTACCTGCTGGGCGTCACCTAGTAGTTCCTAGGTTGCTCTCTCTACTACCCCTCCCCCCTACTTTCTGCTTCCTTCACCACTTCCAAGCCCCTAATATCATTCCTTGAGGCCCTGTTTGCTTCCTGTGCTGCCTCCCCTAGGAAGCAGCCAATGTTTGTTGCCGCGAGGAAGGCTAGTAATGCCTTAGTTGCCCTCTGGCCCCTGAAAAGGTGGCTCTTTAGGGCTGCTTCTCCTTGTCCTGGTGGTGGTACGCCTGCCCTAGCTAGGGCCACCCTCTGGCTGCCCCACTGCCTGTATTCTACTAGCAGGTGGCCTGCTGTCTCCTGCGGAGCCTGACAGTTCTGGCATCTAGGTGAGACCTGGCCCCCTATTTGACGGAGATATGTGGCCACAGCTGTGTGCCCCACATTTAACTGATAGTAGCGGCGTGCCAGCTGCTTGGTTTCGGCTGCTGCCACTTGATCTAGGCTCCATCCTTTGCGCTTGGTAGGTCTGTTGAGCCCTAGGTGATCTGTGTACTAGGGTCTTTCTAAGCCATTCTTGCATTTCTATCTGACTTGCCTTTGTACAGGACTGCCCGATTACATTTTAAGAGCTTCGGTATTTTCTAACTAGCGGATATACTATACTAAGCAAGATAAATATATAATTATTGTAAGAAATTTACTTCAAAGGCTAAATAGCGTTAATAATGAACGTTCTCTTTCCCGTGGCCATGGACTTTTGATCTCAATCTCAACAAAATCTTTTTAGTACCCAGGTATCATTGTGGTTATAGGAGAACAAGTCTCGCAATGCTTCCTAGAAATCCCTCTGTTGCTTTTGAGGCTGCAGAACTTTGCAAGCATACTTGAAGGCACTATTGGTAAAGGCAGATGCTATCTTATAAGTCTTCATCAAAAGCTTTAGGAGCTAATGTTATTTTGCTCTTCCTTTGCTACCTCTCAAAGACAAATCTGCTATCCAGTGATTGTTTTTTTAATTCTGGACTCTACTCTGTGCTAAAGTCGACCTTTGATTCTCACCCTGTTTCTTCTTCTCCTTCTCTATCTCTGCTGATTGTATAGCTGTACATGAATTTCGTTCTAGTCAATTAGTATGGCCGGATCAAATATACTGACTTCAACTTTAACACGCTATATTCCGGTTACGGCCAAGGGATTATTGAATAGAATGTTTCCTGGTGTGTAACCTGGGATACAGAACCTTGGCGTGTCTGCAATTTTTATAAGTTGGAGGAACTATTAAGTCACTCTGAAATAACCTCAGAGCCCCACTCTCTCTTTAGTCTCTATCCACTGCCTGGCGAAATTGGAGCATTTCCCTCTCTACTCGGAACTGTAGAAATGATCACAAGGTACTTTTAGCGCAATTGGCGTAGTCCTAAAGACTTGGTGGATTGAACATCCTCGTTAGGAGCTATAGACATTCTGGTAAATTCACCATACCTGTGAGATTAGATCATTAGCTTGTGAATGTAGGGCCCTAAGAACTTGAGTAGGCCTGAAATGACCCTCTCGCTCGACACCAGTTTGAGAGGAGCGGATTGAGAGTACTCAGAAAGCAGAAGGAAATGATGATGGTGAGGATTGTCAGAAGTTCTTGTATATACTACCCGCGAAGGCTGACCTCTTGGAGGTCAGGCACAATCTACTTTAGGCATAGACATTATTAACATTCGCGAACCATATTTTTTCAACACTAGCTCTAAACCTATTCGCGGATTGACATGCTGAGCACTAGCTTAATCTCACTAAGCTATGATTTACTAAATGACAGTAAATATGCGCCATGACTGCGCCGTAACTAATTTTAGACTAGTTAATTTCCCCGGCGAAGAGGTGTTGTCTGTCTGTCACGATGTAACATAGGGCGAGGATTAATTGCACTAAAATTTGCCAACCCACACCTGCGTTAAGACACACAGGATCCATTCCAGATTCGTAATGAACAACTCACTGCTAATACATGCTATTTAATACTACTAGCAGGTATTCAAAATTAAGTGGAGAGCAAATTTGCCTATGTGGTAATACGCGTCTCACTTATGTTGGTTCATTCCTAATTACGGGAGGCTGTGCTATCTGAGGCATAACTATGAAGAGAGCAAAGTAAGTAGGGAAACGAGCATCTGAGTTACAGGCAAGGCTTTTTGGCCATGACAAGTAGCAAGCTAATCTCGCCCCACTATTTTGAACTCGTGAAGTAGGCTGTCAGATCGATCATCTGTGTTAGGAGAACCCCAGGTTCCAGCGTCAATGGGCAGATCATACCTCCCCTAGGATAAGCGTCCAGCCACATGCCTAGCTAGTTTTTGGTTTTTTTTCTTTCGTATTTTTTCTGCTTCCTAGACTCATCTGTTATTTAACATTATTATAACAGGCCCAGACGGGCTTTACCGCTAGGCAACAACCAACATAAGGGCACATAGTGATGACCAATAGGTCCTCTAGCGTGCGTACTATATAGGAGGGACAGGTCCGTGACAGCTACCGCTATATCTGATACTTTCCTAGAGCTTATTCGTCTACTTCAAATTTTTGCCTAACTTTGCACTTTAATTGCTTTCCATGGTTGACATGGTATCACTGGATTAGTTAGTAGCTAGCTCCTGGCTCTTGCTTTTATTCCGGTAGTTCCCCTCCTAAACCGCCGTGACTTTTACATGCGTACTCATGTACCTCAATGACATAACCCAGGTCCTGACTATGGCTCTTCGTCTGTTATGCTTCTTTGGGGGAGGCATCTCTGGGCACTGGAAATCATGGTCCGAGAAGAGACAAAAACATACTTTAGTGTTCATCCTGGCAGGATTTATGTTTTTCCTTGCTCTGAAGCTAGGATTTGGCCTGTTCTACACTGATTACTGGGAGTGGGAGACAACGTCCCGCTTCTTGAGCTCGCCCAACGCCAACGAAATCCGAGACAATAGTGATGATGATCTTTGTGACTCTTTCCCCTCATACCATCTCTCACGCGTTCAGGTCGTCCTAAAAGTCGGCAGTACAGAACCTCCCAGTCGGGTTGATACCCACATCACGACTGTTACCCGTTGCATAACTAATCTTATTGTCTTCTCTGACCACGAGTCTGAAATCAAAGGTCATCGCGTACATGATATTCTTGCAACTCTCCCGGACTCCTTCTGGGGGAATACCTCCGACTCCCAGGCATATAGGGCGCTCCAGCACGGAGAATTTGAGACTGTTGAGTCTTCTCAGGGCTGGAAACTTGACAGGTTCAAATTCCTGCCCATGGTCGAACGCGCTTATGAAATGAATCCGACTGCTAAGTGGTTTGTTTTCCTTGAGTCCGATACATACTTAGTGTGGGACAATTTGTTTCGCCTTCTTGACCAGTTTAATCCGTCTCTTCCTTTATACTTCGGCTCCCCGACTTCTGGAAAGGGCCACACCTTCTTCGCCTATGGGGGTTCTGGGTTTGTGTTGTCAACTGCCGCAATCCAGAAACTGGTGGCTCGTAAGGTTGGGAGCAGGAGCATGTACAGTCAACCTCTGTTAAATCAGCGTTATGAGGGGTTGATCAAAGAGGATTGTTGCGGCGATTCAGTACTTGGATGGGCAATCTATCAGAGCGGAGTGAAGCTGTCTGGGATGTGGCCGATGTTCAATCCGCATCCTTTGCATGGGATCCCGTTTAATGAACGGCATTGGTGTCAGCCGGTGATCAGCATGCATAAATTAATCTTAGAAGATATGACTGAGCTGGTGAGGTGGGAGAGACAACGTGGCCGAAAGGTATGATTCCCCCTGGCTCTTTCTGGCCCAGATGTGATATGCCATTGACAACTCCTAATGCTGACAATTCTACAGTTTCCATTGCTATATGCCGACCTGTTTGAGTACACAAAGTTGGGCACCTTTGAACATAAAATGAACTGGGATAATGGTGACTGGGGTGGATGGCAAGAGCCGGCCCGATCGCCCGCCCATAGGTCTCTTGAAGCCTGTAGCAAAGCGTGTTATGAGCATCCCAAGTGTTTCTCATATACCTATAACGATCCTGGTCACTGTGTTTTTGTTCCATCCATTCGACTAGGTGCGCAAAAACCAGCCACAGAGAACACGTCAAGGCTATCAGCCGGGTGGGATCTGGATAAAATCAAGCAGTGGCGGGATACTCACAAGTGCCGAAGACCTCAGTGGGTGAAGCCAAGTACAGACCGCATTTTTTAAAGCATACGTATAGCTACCCCACCCTAGCTGCCTACAGATCCTTTCCGGATATCGACAATCTGATCAAATCACCCTGAATTGGACGGACCCCGATCTGTCGTCCTGATGTCTACAGGACTGTTGAACAGCACCTCAGAAAACCTTATGAGACAATTCGTGATTAATTGTCGTAGAAGCCAGCCAGAGACTTACAAAGAGGCCACAGTCGATAGAAGTCCAGATTGAGGAGCTTGGGGGAGGAGAGTCTGTTTCCATTGGGTAAAGACATCAATTGCTGGAGCGAAAATCTGGACATTGCTAACGGAGATATACATAGAATATAAAGGAGTTAGGGATCCCAAGCAGGTCTACTTGGTGACCCATGTCAGCCAAGTTGCCATTTTCAGTTTTTTCTTTTACCTTTTTGTGTTCTAACCCGGTCTATCCGAGCAATTGCGTTCGATCTGCAAGGGCGTGTATAGAAAATACCTAATACAGACCCACGAACAGAATGAGCTGTTCATGCAGCCAGTAACAAACTACATGGCCCAGCTAGCTAAACGGACCCAGCTAGGGTTACTTTGGTCCGAATTACTGGACTTCCCACCACCTATAGACCGGTAGTTATTTGTTGACACTCATAGTAAATTAACAAGATGCCATGCACAAGGAGAGATTATTTGCTGCCTCTACCCATTCTGCCTTCCTCTCTGTTCATATACCTCTCTGGTCATTAATGGGGATGAGCACGCTGGCTACATAGATCTTTATTGCATGGCCGATAAAATGATGAGTCCAATATTTGGATTGTTTCGACTCTACTTTTTAGTGTTCTTCACTGGATGTAAGAACATTGGAGGCAGACCAAGGCGACGATACCCCTCCTGTCCCATGTATTGTTAGCGAAAGATTGACCCAAGGTTGCGTGCCGCGCCGCCGGCCCGGGTCGCTCGGAAGGGAAGGGTAGTGAGGGCGCATGTTTCGGCAGGCCGAAGGGACAGTACTTACTTTCTCCGCATCATCGTAGCCTAGCCAGGCTCGATAAAGTTTTCAGGAAACTCTGATGCAAACATGTAGGACATGTTCATCAGGGTGTCGTTGTGCCGGTTCCAGCTCCAGATACTATTCCATCCAGCGCTGATCTCAACGGGCCTTCCTGAATTAGCGCGGAGATTTAGCTCATGGGTATCGCTCCCATACGCGTGGTAGATCGGCTGAGGAACATGGACTGCCTTCAAACCATAGAACAGAGCCCAGGAGACTGGGGACATCTCAGATGCCAGTCCAAGTCCTTTGTGAGTCTGGTCCGTATGCATAAGCCAGAGCAATCGAGCTGAGACGCGGGACATTGCGACGACGGATGCCCGACGCGGGGTCCGTTCCTTCGCGGGAAAGTTATATACCCGGTCGTGAAAAGGCTAATCAGTGTGCCGGGGGTCAAAATGAGGGAGCCAGGTGATCACGTCGTCTTCCTCGTCCACACCCCAATCCCAATACCTATCCTCCTGATCTGCTTGTGGTAGCTCTAGTGTTCCCTTCCCAACATCAATACCTTTTGCTAGATGGAGGCCCCAGATACTATCAATAGCGCATATCCCGGTCCACTTGATCGATGAAATCATCCCAGGTCTCATGAATGGTGTGAATGTAGAAGTAAGAGTTGCGCTTCCATAGATTCTTCCGAGGTTGTTGTTTCGCGAACGCGGTTGCTCGCTCAAGAGAATGAGAAAGATGGCCCGTATACCGAGAATCCATCTCGAACTGCCAGATATAGTCATATTGCGGATTCAAACGAGAGAAAATTCTTCTTCTGTTTCCAGTAATAACATGGTACTCTCCAGCTCTTTAGGTGACCACTACATCCGCATGAGCATCTACGATCCATAGCAAGAAGGGAACTGTTTGGGATGGCGCGGTAAAGTCCTGTGTTGACCGAGGAGGGGATAAACTGTAGTGTTCGAGTCTATGAAAGACCTAAAGAAGAAGGGCCAATTTTAAGGTCATTTTCTGTATATCCAAAACAAATCCAAAACCTTGTCTAGGTCCAATTACACAGCGCTTTTTGTTCCAGTCGAGCACGGTCGGATACAGTCAGATAGTGCAGACCGTGGACAACCAGAAATATTATTTGAGGTAAGACATTGGCTCAACACCCAGCAGCCCCTCATAAGTGATGGGACGCTAGAGCGGCGGCTAGAAGTTGAGAGTTATGGGTGGAAATGCGGCCGCAAACGGCCGCGATAGTGCTCATTTTCAGCGTCGATTTCACAGGTCCTCAAAATTTAGTTTTTTTAGCACAATCAACCACATGATTTAGCGTTTAGGAGACTGGAGTGTACTGGTGCCTTCCACGAGCAGCGTTCTGTCCAACCCGTCTGGACAGTCTCCTGTAGCTTCCTCGCCTTCAACGACTTACACTGAGTCACTCACCTGCCCTAGCTAGCACATAGAGTATAGTACACGTCCAAGTAGCAATATGGAACAGGTTTGTTAATGTTTCCATACTCCACGTCGAAAGCTGCTCTCTGATGGCCAAGTTGGATAATAGCTTCTGGATATCGAGTAAACGCCTAATACGATCCGTCCTGTCCGGGGCTAGAGCAAGCTGCTAGAGTAGCTATAGAGCAAGGCAGGCAACATCCAATTCAGTTTGATACGGAAAAACCTGAGGCAGTCCTCTTTACAAGGAAGAGAGGCAAGGAGCCCAAGGACCAGGTACAATGGGCAGAGATCTAGATAGGTGGATACGGGGCTCCTTTTAATTCTGAGGCCACGCGATGGCTAGTGATCTGGCCGGATAAAGTTCTAACTCTAAAGACACACTACCATACCCGCCTACGCAAGGCCCGCAGGGCCGAGGCACAGGTACAAGCACTATGCCGGGGGCAAGGTCTATCATCAGGTCTAGTCCAGCGCATTCAGGTGGCTGCAGTACAAGCAGTGGCCCTATATAGGGCGGAGCTCTGGTGGCAAGGCCAAAAGGACCAGCTTAGGGGTATTAAGCTTATGGTCAACCGGCAGGCACGGGTTACTACAAGCATGCTCAGGATCACCCCCCTAGGACCACTGATCAAAGAGGCAGGGCTCTATCCAACAGAGGCCCTGCTAGATAGACGCCAGAGGTACTATACGCTAAGGGACTTAGGGCTGCCTACGGGTCATCCAGCGAGAGAAGTCCTACCAGTAAGCTTCTGTGAAAGAGACCAGCATGCACAATCTGGGGTGCAGCATCTAGAGGATCTAGCATGGGTTGAAGGCCCTAGAGCACGGGGATCATGGAGTTTAGGCCAGAATCTAGCAGCAAAGCTAGCAAGTATTCTAAAGATAGATCCATCAGCAGGCTTCGAGGAGGTGGTTCAGGCCTTTCCTATCATGGTTCCATCTTATCACTTGTCTTCTTATGGAACCATACTCTAGAAAACGGAATTCGGAATTTTGACATATCTGGGGGGTATCCCATCCACATCTCAAAGGGCGTCTTTTTGGTGCCTCGCACCCGAACTGCTCGATTTCGGAGATAGTTGGCCATTCGAATCGCGTACGGCCAATACTCCTTGGGTACGTCTGAATCTATTAGAATTGCTCGTGTCATCTCTAAGAGATATCGATTCAGCCTCTCAGCCACGCCGTCCTGCTGGGGCGTGTCAGGCTCAGTGAACTCAATCGTAATGCCTTTTTCTAAGGCCCATGGCTCCAATGCCTTGAATTTCTTTGCATTGTCGGTCCGAATAACAAGTAGTTTGACACCTTTTTCACGTTCTGCCAGAGCCAACCACTTTTCTAGAGTTGCCCTTACTGTGGCAGCTTCTCGATCCTTCGTCAGATAGATCCAGGAGAACCTCGTACAGTCGTCTATCAAGAAGAGATAGTATCTCTCTTAAGTCTTTGCCTTATTATATGGACCCCAAAAATCCATATAGACTCGCTTCAAGGGCTTTGATGCCTTGGGGACTGACTAGTGGTTCTGTTTCTTCACGCTTTTTGCCTGAATACATGTCTCACAGGTCTTCAATTCCTCAATCACCTCTTTCCCAGGTGAGAGTCCCAGTTTCCGTGTCATCTACTTGAATCTGGCCTTTCCTGGATGGCCTGAACATCAGTGAAGCAGTTCCCAATCTACCTGCTTCACAAGTCTTGCAGATTCTCCGTTTCCAGACTTCTTAAGCCTTGTGGCCAATATATTTTTGTTTCCTACCCATCCCAGGTAGCTTGTCCTACTGAGATTATATCCTCTTGTTAGGATCTTTCCTCTTTTTTTAAAAACTCAGTATTTCTTTCTTACGTGCTCATTCCATATGCCTGCGTCTTGGAGCGCTTGGGTTGATAGAAGAGTCTGCCTCATTCTTGGCACGTATAATGTATTCAAAATCCTTGCCACTTTCCCACTGCTTAGTGGGATTTTCATTGTACCTCTGCCGGCAATTTCTATAGACTTTCCAGCTGTCCCTAAGCTACCTCCATATCTTTGATCTAGTCACTCAAATAGATCAATCTTGCCGCTGCAGGTACTTGTTGCTCCGCTGTCGATGATAGGGTCATCGCTCCCCTTTACTCGATACGCCTTTTCATTGTTCTCTTCAAGCAGGTGCTCAAATCGGTCACTGATCCGTTCCTTCAATTGGACTCGGTAGGCACTCTCGCAGACTCGGTGGGCACTATCACTGGTAGATCCCCTGCTACCATTGCTAGAATCACTGTCATCATCGGATTCTTCGCCTGCTGTACGGGCCTTGCCTCTCTGGCGGCCTCTGTTGCCTCTGCGGTTCTTATCTCTGCCATTTCCTCTATGGCTTCGCTTTGAATCACGTTTTGAATCTCGATTCTTTCGTCCATTTGTCTCATCTTGCCCCTTATCTTTCTTAGGAGCCTTGCAGTCTCTTATAAAATGACCTATCTTTCCACAATTAAAGCATCTTTTTGGCTCTGCTCGATTTGCAGATTCGCTAACACTCTCTGTGGGTCTCTCTACCCGAATTGTCATTTCCTTCTCTTCCAATCGGGATAGTATGACTGCTCGTTTGGTCTCTCCAATAGACCTGAGGCCATCTGCGTATGCCTCATATTCGGATGGTAATCCACACAAGAATAACACCATCAAAGCATCCTGATCCAGATAGTTCTTGCCCCATGTATCTTTAACTTCCTCATTTAACCTCTCAAAATCCTGGATAGCATCACTAATCTTCATCTTAGGATCCATTTTCCATGTGAATAATTGTATTAGAAGATTGACCTTTCTTCTTGGATTCACAGCCTCATACTTTTCCATAAGCTATATCCAGATGTCTCCACTGATCTCTAGCCCTTTAACTGCTGTTGCATCTCCCTCAGAGATATAGGCAGTAAGATATGTGGTTGCGAGCAGGTTATGTTCTTGATAATCATCATTCTGCATTGCACGGGCAAGAAGCTCAGTCTTCCCTTCAAGCCTCATCCTTTTAGTGTTTTCAATCACTTTCCAGCACTTCTGAAGCTTAAGAAGACCTTCGATCTTCTTCTTCCATAGTCGTATATTTGATGCATCCAATGTATCATATTTCACTCCGACAGGTTTGATCCGATCACCCTTATCGAGGGGTGGAAGAGGTTCTTGTTCTGGCATCCTTGCTAACTCGTTCTGGAGTTGCTCACTAGGATCTTCGATACCACTAGTGTTTTGAGTTATTCTTGGTTCAATCCTCTCAACTGTCTCGTCCGTCTCGGCCGGCTCGTCTAGCTCGGTTGCCTCGTCCGTCTCAGTTGGCTCGGGTGCCTCCGGTGTCTCCGGCAGGGTCTTCTCGGTCGTCGATCATTTCGTCCGATTCAATTCTCTCGACCGTCTCGCTTGTCTCACGCGTATCGGTCGGCTCGTCAAATGCCCCGGGCACGCTCGGTCCCGTTGGCTCTCTGGTGTTTTCACGGCTTGATATAAATCTTCCTGTTCTAGGGTCTCGCTCGCGCGGCATCCGTCCTATTCAGCTTTCGACACGTGGTTCGATAGCCCGATCAGGGAGAGGTAGGCAGGTTGTACAGGCCTGGCCACTTTCAACAAGATTGAGGATCAACACACTGCGTACAGCTTAAAATCTGCTGAATTGAATGAGACGGTTAGTTCTCATGCAATCCCCCGAGGTGCTAGGCCAGCTGGTTAGGCAAGACGTAGCAGCCCGGGCTCATAACCTATGTTGCGATCGCAGGGGAAGAAGGGCAGAATGAAACTGTATCAGCTACACGTACGTAGCCTACTGAGGAGCGGATACCATATTATAGGTATTCTCTATTCTATGGATGACGATTCTTCTTGTCACTTGCTTGCTTATTTTATGGGTCAAGTCTTCAGGGGTTGAGTCGGTGATCGGCGAAAGCATTAGTGATCACGTGCTCTCATATAGTTTCATATCACATACACTGTGTATTCTCCAGTGGAGTAGACACTGTAGGTGGCACGTAGCACGTGACATGGTAGCACGTGCTTTCTATGGGTGATTAAGCAAGTCCACGGAATATGGTAGGTCTCCAACAAGCTGTTAATATCCGGTCTGGTTCCGATAAGTGAGTTAGACAAGGGTCTGTAACAGCAGGGGGTCCAGTCATTATTTCTCCGTCTTCTCCAATTAGTGGCCCCAAAAACTTTCTGGGCTCTATTTCTATCTTGTGCATCCCGAATTATCTTTGTATATTTAATCATTTGTTATAGGTTCTACTTGTAATTCGCCCAGTGCTTTTTCCCTGGCCTTTGCTAAGTCTTCATATTATTGTTATCATCATAGAGGACTTGGATTATCACCTCTATTCCAGCAGGCATCCGTTGCCAGCAGCATGGCAGACACGTCTCCAAATGCGCAACAAGAATTTCAAACGAACGACTGGAGGGGACGTGATGATCCAGATTGTCCTTACAACTGGCCGATGTGGAAACGCATCTACATGACCAGCATTCCAGCATTTCTCTGCATTAACGTGTTAGCATGCTCCATCAACTCGAAATGTACGATCTGACTCATGCAGGTCCTTCGCCTCTTCTGTTTACACATCTGGAGCCAACAACATATCAGAGTATTTCGGAATCTCTCACACAGTATCTCTGCTTGGCCTTTCTCTCTTTCTTTGGGGTCTTGGGCTTGGAGCCATCATCGCGGCACCTGTCAGCGAGTATTATGGTCGCAGGATTGTTTATTTAACAACAGTTCCAATCTTCGGGTTGTTCATCCTAGGCTCAGGATTAGCACAAAACTTCACCACTTTGGCCGTCTGTCGCTTCTTCGGCGGCTTCTTTGGGAGCGCAGTGGTTTCAGTAGGCGGAGGCACAAATGCAGATCTCTGGCAGCCTACTCTAGCGGGATTTGTCTATCCTTTCTACTTCGTGTCTCCCTTTCTTGGCCCAGCCCTTGGTGCGACAGACTGTACTGGTTCTATGATTTCCCATGCTGACCTCTCCAGGACCTGTCATCGGCGGTTATGTCAGCGAGGACAAGGGCTTCCGTTGGCTCGAATGGGTGATTCTCTTCATGGTCGCCTTCAACTACCTCTACTGCATTCCCCAATCCGAAACCTATAAGAAAACCATCCTCCAAAAGCGCGCACGCACGGAAAAAGAATCCAATGCACTCTCACCACTCAAAGCCGCCGCCCCATTAAGCGCTACCATCCAGCGCATCGTCCTTAAACCGTTTAAGATGCTCTTCGTGGAGTCCATCGTGCTCTTCATGACCATCTACATGGCGTTCAACTTCGCCGTCTTTTACAGCTTCTTCGCCGCTTTTCCATATGTATTTGGCGGCCAGTATGGCTTCACACCTGGCCAGCAGGGGCTTACCTTCATCTCTATTGCCTTGGGCTGCGTTATCGGCTTTCTGGCCGTGGTCTATATAGATCGGCGAACATACCCTCCGCTAGAGGCGAAGTATGGCGTCGGCGCAGTACCACCCGAGTACCGTCTCTATGGTGCGATGGTAGGCTGTGCCCTCAACCCAGTCAGCCTCTTCTGGTTCGGCTGGACCGCCGACGCAGGTGTGCACTGGGCGAGCCCTGTTATAGCAGCTGTGCCGTTTGCGGTGGGGAACATCATGGTGTACAGCAGCGGTGCGCTGTATATCATGAACTCATATGGATCACTACATGGCGCTAGTGCCCTCAGCGCTAATAGTCTCCTTCGCTATGCAGGCGGAGGTGCGTTCCCACTGTTCACTGTGCAGATGTTCTCCTCTTTAGGGATTAGCTGGGCTTCTAGTCTGCTGGGCTTCGTGTCGGTGGCATTGGTGCCTGTGCCGTGGGTGTTGTATAAGTATGGAAGGAGGATCAGGGCGCATAGTCAGTATATTACTATCGAGGATCTGGCGTTGGAGAACTCTTTGGGGAACTCGTTGGTGGAGGTTACGAGTCAGAGAGAGAGTGAACAGGAATCTCGGTGAGGATGGAGTGTCAGTCCTTACAGACTTGTATACTGTACATACTAGAGCACTAAAAAGAATTTTAGAGATTCGTGTCAACTTTGTCGAATGCTCCTTTGCCGTCCTTTGCCGTCCTCTACCGCAGCTTCTGCTGGTCATATCGCGGTCATAGCCGTACCCGTGAAGCAGCGTCCAGGTCGTGCTAAGGTTTGTAGTCGGAGATGATGGCCTGCATACAAGCGGTAACTCGCTGCTGGAGGTAGTGCTTGTGAAGGTATCTTGTTTAGAAAGCGATTGGATTTATAGTAAAATTTCTTAAATGCCAATCAAGAGGTATACAAAAGTCCCAATTCCTATCGATTTCGTTGTTTTCAGTCTTATATACCATTTGATAGCCGGTCTCGATATAGCGCTCGACTTGTTAATATACCGGAAAGGAGAATTCGCACTTGTCTAGCTGCATTTCACTCCATCCTTAAAATACCTAACAACTGTGATGCACCAATCCGCACTCCGCATTTATTATTCCGGGAATTTGTTCTTAATACAACGAGTGTCTTCCGTGTCAATGAGAAGGAATCGCACCGGGAGATAGCATTATATTGCCTTGGGGTCATAAACTCTAGTTTCAAACACAATATCTGCGATCTATCAAGTCATGGAACGCAGCGTGCAGAAATAGACAGTCAAATTATTGGGAAGTGCCTCCCAGCAGAGCTGCAAGATCAGGACAAAGATCTTACATATGAAGCAGAAGGTTTTTTTTTTAAAAGAAATAATTTCTTTACTGGTTAAAGGCGATGGGTTTAATATCCGAGGCTGTCGGTATGATAAACACACTACAGTCAAGTACAAGAGTAGGCCCGTATAATCCACTGTTGAGCAATAAGTAATGTGAAGAATAAAACCGACTGTGCCCTGAGCTTTCAATATTCTTGTATGATGTAAATTAATTTATTTTTAAAAATGTTTATGTCTCCAAGGCGTTCCCACACCAACTTTACTGCTCCGGACTTGTATTCTTGCCTATGTGCAGTGCTATCAAAGGTATCTCTAAGAAAGATCAAAGATGGATGCATACTTTACCACAAGTAGAAAGTTTATGGGGCGCATAACTGCAGACCCTAGCGGGCCACTCTGGTTCAGTTGTGTCGGTGGCCTTCTCACAAGACGGGCAAGTGGCAGAACCAAGCTTCCAAATATCTGTAGAGAATGACTGGGTCCCTTTGCAGGTGAGAAAGTATTATCGCTCCCTTCCAAGTATCGCACCCTACCTGTTCGGTCGTTAAGGGTGATAGCCTTCTCCTTGGGTATCCAGATGGACGAGTTTCTATCATGGGGTTTTGTGCACTTGACGTTCGATTGGCCCCATATTATCTCCGATGCTACTTTCCTTGCCTGGCAGAAGGCGGCGCGCAATGACAAGGAAGCGAGCAAAATCAAGTATATCTTTCGTTTCCACATTGTCAATGATCTTACAATTGCCATCAACGACACAGCACTGAAGAGAAAGGGGAAATCAATCGAGAAGTGGTTTAGTACTACGTTTGACATGAGTACGGAACTGGTGGCCCTTGCTTATTTTTGTGTGTGCTAGTATCTTCATCAGCGCTCTTAGTGTACAGAGCTTTACAATTTCCACCTGGGGAGAAAAGGGAGTCCCGAATTTGTCTCGGTTCCTGTTTGATCGCTATTAGCTATCGCAGTATCTCAGTGAGGATACTATATGCTAGCAAGCTTCTGTGGGCACATGGCACAGAGACTTAAGGCCGAGACATTTCTCGGCCGGTCTCTTGGCATCGGAGCCGTTCATTTTAGTCTTCCTTGACGTTCCGCATTAAAGGCGTCCACTTATTCTACCGTCTCGAGCATGTTGTCCATCAGTATTTCCTCTTCCTTCTTCCCAATTACTTTCTACATCCTCAAGGACCATATGGCGGATCGTCCGTCTTATAAGGCCTCGTGGCTGCCTCGGCCCTGCTTGGAGCACGATGCATGGCACTACCATCAATAACACCGTGCTACCTTATCAAATGGTCGACTTTAGTGATGGGGTGGTTGGAGGCTTACATCGCCCCGTTACGCAGGGACTAGAGTCTCGGTTCACCGTCTTCGTCATGCACGTGGAGACCGACTACTTACAATTCTCTGCCTGTACCGTGCTGCCCAAGCGCGGCTTCACCCTATTCTGCGCCAACAACGCGGCGAGCAAGACCGGCATTATAACCGACCTGGCCTTCAAGGCCCTGATGGGCGACGCTATTGCCTGGTTTCACAATCAGATCTTTGTCGAGCCTGTTGTGATACTCGGCCACAGCGGCAGCGGCACCATGCTCTCTGGCTACCAAATTGTCGCTGAAAATGGTCCGTCGGCCTGCAATGGAACAGAGAAGATCTATTCTTGCTCTGACAGCGTCGGGGATCTGGCGCCCGCTGACGCATTTATATTCGTCGATACCAACTACGGTCTCTCAACCATGACCCTCCTGAGCATTAACCCAGCAGTCGAGGATGAGACCACTGGCGCCAAGATCAACTAGTCGCTAAACTTGTTTTCCACTACCAACGGTCTCAACGCCTCGGGCAACTTTAACTATAGCCCCCAGTTCGCTAAAGCCTGGCAGACGGGCGTCGCGCGCCGCTAGAACCGTATCATGAACTACGCGGAAAAGCGCTTGAAGCTCATTCAGCAGGGTAAGGGCCTATTCACAGATGACGAACCAGTGTATATCGTGAATTCCGACTACGTCAGCCCGAACAACAAGTTTTTTTCTCTGAGGTGTGAAGTACCTCTCACACAAAGTATGCCTGGCCATTGCTGCACAAGGGCGGCCACATCACCCGCGAGATCGTTCACTCGGTCCGCGTTCCCAGTTATATGGGCGACTTCGCCAACAACTTCAAGAATGGGGCGATTAAGACCACCGTAACGCGTTTCCTGGAAATCTTGGCAACGTCGTATTCACTGATGGTTTCGGTTACGACGAGGACAGCCTTTAGGGCATCCAGTGGAACTCAAGCATGACTCCCCCTGTCGGTAATTCTCCCGGTATCAAAGTGCCCCATCCTTACCATGGGTATGACAGGCCATCGGGAGTACCTGAATACGGAGAAGATTTATCTTGCCTCTGATAGCAAGGACCGTTCAATCGCGTTTGTGGAAGGTGCTCAGCATATGATCAATACCTGCGCCGCCTGCGAAAAGTACCCTGGTGAGTTTGGTGACACGACGAAGACGACTTACGATCACATGGCCGCATGGCTGTCTCAGAAGGGCCGCCGCTTTCTTCAGTAATCGATGCCGCTTCTATTGGAGCTCGATGACAGGGCTCTGCTGTCCTTGATATAACATTGACTGGAAGCACGCCGCTGGTTTTGTAATCTCGCATATAGACATCGTTGGGCAGGTAAAAAGTATTCACGCTACAGACCCCACAGATGCTAGACTTAAGACTTTGGTATTATCTTCCCAACGCACCTATGCTCAGTCGGGCAGGGATTACTATAAAGCCTGTAGTCTCAGTGGAAAGAAAGAAGATCCATGGAGGCTCTCATCAGAACCCTCTTCTGTCTCTGTATCAGCTTCCGTCTGATTCGTAAGGGACATATAAGGTCAACGTTGGCAACGGCCTGATGGCCGAACGTTAACAAATTTGCGACCAGGCAACTGAACCATCTTGACAATAGTACAAAGTGAGTTTTGAACATGAGGCCAATCCAGATAGGCCAAAACGTATATATACACAGACCCAAAGAACATAAAACTCCAACACAACGGAGCAAAAATTCTCATTCTCTCAAACATCTCTGGTTCCACAAAGCACGACACCGGGCGCTCTCGAGGATATTCTCTGTTGAACCCATAACATGCTCGAACTCCGCATCCTCAGGACCAGCCTGCTCCCCGTTCCCCAGGTCGACCATACTCTTCACCCCAAATGCCTGGTTCGGAAAATACTGATGCACAACCTCAGGTACAACAGAGATACACTTTAGTTTTCCAACTCTACATGCGTGCATCATGCTCACGTCAAAGGCTTCGTCTTGACCTGCACCCAGCAGTTCTAATACCTTCCGTGAGCCATCGCGCGACAAGGCATAGGCAAAAGAGCACACCGGGTTCGCCGACCAATACACTGCACGTTGGCGATCCGGTAGACGCTCGATGTTTCCCTTCGCCCAACCGAAGTAGTACTTATGTGGGCACGATGTTGGATCATCGTAAAAGATTGTTTCCATCTGGTCGTCCCAGTACTCCCCGCAGTGACCGATCCAGAGAACATCCCATTCGCGACCGTATGGTGCGGGCTCGGCCTCGTCCACCTTTGATAGGTTGCGGACGCTCTCCGCGATTCGGACCATCTGCGAGCGGATCGAGACGTCCCAGTCTACGTCGTCCTCGATGATTAGTGCTGTGTCGAGGTTTGCTTGGATTGTGTATTTGATCATGTCGAGATGCGCCAGCCAGGCGATGCTTGCGCCGTGAGCGGGGTGTTGGATCTCCTCCGGTCCTAGGGCCTCGAAGGCTTGTACCAGGCCGGGATGGATTGGCGGTTGGGGTAGGATTGCGATAGAGAGGCCGGTTAGGTTTGCGGCGGCTAGCAGCCCTCTCGTTCGCCATGACGGGCCCGTGGAGAGGGTGAGGATCGATTGGAACTGTTTGATCGGGCGGGTAGTCAGTAACCATGCGATAGAAATATTTTGATGTAAGCCCAAGAGCTGGAAACTGCTTACGCCTAATGTCGCATTGCCTGCGCTGTGTGTTGCGGGTAGATGTGGAGAGACCGAGGCTAGCTCGGAGGACTTTGGCACCGAAATGACTCTGTTTTGTTGCGAAAGAAGAGTCCTGGTGATATACCAGAGCAGTAGAAGAAGGCTGGTAGCCGTTCCTAGGAGGAGATACTGACGCGCAGCGACTAACATCCTTCCTGGTATGGGTTGGTGTACAAGGTTGCGGCCGCGACCGACCCTGATGTTGTTTGTCTGGGTTGGTGTGGCCTTTTTAACAAAGAAGCCTTTTGGAGGGAAAGGGATTCACTGGGGGCGAGAAATGGCCGCCGATCGGTCTAGACTAACGCCCTGCAGCGTAGCATTGCTGCAGGGCATTCCTGATAAACCTTAGTTGCGGAAACGGATCCAATAGAGCTTCAATGTTGCCGCTGTCCCTGGGGATGGAACCCCGCAGTTAATTTATTGTTCCACTGAGGTTATTTGAGGATTCTTGGTTCAGCTTGAGTATGCTGTCATCTCTAACCCAACTCGTAATTTTATTTTTTGGGGGGGGGGGAAATGGGGAAGGAAGCCCCTACCAAAAGCACTATCCATGCACACTATTTATTTCCTGTATAATTATGTACTTAAGGAACGTCTTATCCATAATGGAAGGCAGGTTAGTCAAGTCATACCAGGACCTACTACGCGCTCTGTTATAGCAGGGATATGAATTACCATGTCAGATTGGTTGACCAGGTGTTTTTATAAATAATATAGCCTTTAAAATCAAGAGTCAGAAGTATCTGCGTTTATATAAACCGTTAGCATCCTCCTTATACAATCATCGCCCGAATGCCTTCTCATGCAGCAAGTCAAGGCTCCCACGGGCGTTAACCGTAGGCCTACAAGGTTACCGAGAAGGTGTGCAGCATATCTTTCGTCTTAGCCTTCTTACTCTATTCTCCCGCTCAAGTGGAGCCAGAAAACTTCCATAATCACCCGAAAAAGGACGAATCCATGTGTACAAGGCCAACCCAATCTATGAACTGGGGCAAATGATCCAGCTAAGATAAACCACCAGCCTCGAGCGCTTCACGATCGTGCTATGTCAGAGCGACAACCCCCGTCTCCAATGGATACAAAGCACGTCCTTGCTATCTTAGGGCAAGAAATATCTCTGGAGTCTCAGCTTGACTGCTAGCCGCAGCAAACATCAAACGTCACAACATAGAACGGGATTGTATCAAGCCAACGGAATCTAGAGAACGCAAATGTATCACTTCAATATCACCCGGAAAGCCAAACCTGACGCACCGACACCGTACAGGGTATTTCCTCGAGCTCGAGTAGCAGCGCCACCTCCACTAACACCAATACTGCATCTAGCATTAGAACGAATAGCGGCACAATTGGCAGTAACACATTGAGCGGCATGGTACCAACACCGACGTCGACCACCACATCAACTCCACGGATAGTTTCCAAAAATTCATCCACAACATCACGAGCAGCGTCACGAACAGGAACAACGAGCTGTAAGACGGAGGGTAGACTATCGCCGGACACAGAGGTAGGGAATCGGCGTCGGTGTTAGACTCGGATGTGCCTCCCTGCTAACCCTCGCCGGCGTCATATGGATGGATCATAACCGACGCGCACGGCCTCAGAGACAGAACCTATACCTCCCGATTGCCTTTAGACGGCACTATCGTCCTTCATAAGCCATCTATAATCAACAAACGGAAGGTGCATCTAGTGGAGGCGCCTGAGCATGAAGGACGTTAGCTGGAGTCGTGTGATGTGCGATTTCAACGGAGCATACCTACCCTAGCTACTACGAACAACGTTGAATATAATGTCATATGGCATAACATGGCGTTTTAAACCAACATTAATAGTATGCGTAATGCCATGTGGTAATTCCGAGTAGGATGAACGGCTTGTTACAGCGATAAAACAATGAGTGGTGGCTGTTCCCGCAATTTGATAGAATACGTCTTCAACCTGGCAGCGTGTTTGGATAGAGAGGAATCGTAATCCAGCCATTACATTGACATACAAAAGCTATATAGTCATTGAATTCACATTATCTTGCTTTCATTACTGCTTCTCCAAGAACACAACCTTGCTACCGTAATCCGAGCTAAAAGTATACTGCAACCCCATGTTCATCAATGTCGCGCCCGTGTACGACGTATTGCCATCAACACTATACGTAGCCTGAGGATCCAAGCCCTGCAGTCTGATCCAGGGACTGGCATGGTTGACGTTGGCGCTCAGTTGGAAGTAGAACAAGACGGCCTGCTTGCCATCCTCTGAAATGAACAGCACAGCGGGCCAATTAGACTCCTCGGGCAGTCTAAGACGCCACATATCGCCAGTCAGCACGATCGGATTGACCTTTTCTGCCAAAGCAATGAGTCCAGGGACTTCGGCCTTTTCGTCTTCGTGCAATTCAGCTGGATCCAGCTCGAGACCAAACGATCCTCCCATCATGGCGACGTGACCACGGAAGGCCACTGGGATTGTGCGCCCTGTCTGTGCATTCGGTACCGCGGAGAGATGTGCACCCATTGCGCTAGCCGGATAGGCCAACGAGGTGCCGAGCTGGATGGTGATACGCTCCAGGGCGTCGGTGTTATCCGAGGTCCATATTTGGGGGAAGTACTCGAGGACACCGGGGTCGAAGCGACCGCCACCGGAGGCGCATCCTTCCCAGAGGACGTCGGGGAAGCGAGTGGTCAGGGTATCGAAAACACGGTACATGCCTAGGATGTAGGCGTGGTCGTTACTGGGCGAGGAACTCTCGTGCATGGCCCGGTTAAAGTCCCACTTCACGTAGGAGATGGCCGAGCTGTTGAGAATGCTCGCAACGGAGTCAATGATAAAGTCTTGCACTTCAGGCAGTGCGAGGTTCAGCACGAGCTGATTACGCTGCAGGGTGCGTGGGTATTGGCCGGCGTGAAGAACCCAATCAGGGTGTTGGCGGTACAGGCTCGAGTTGGGATTGACCATCTCCGGCTCCACCCAGATACCGAAGCGCACGTCAGTGGACGTATTTGCCGCCTTCAACTTGGTTACACCATCCACCAGGGGGCCCAGGCCATCGGGGAAGCGGTCGGGGTTCGGCACCCAGTCGCCCAGACCAGCATTATCGGACGTGCGTGGGTACTTGTCGCCAAACCAGCCGTCGTCCATCACGAACAGTTTCACTCCCAAGGCGGCGGACTCTTCCGCAAGGCGGTAGATGGTGCTCTCATTATAGTCAAAGTAAAGCCCTTCCCAGCTGTTGAGCAGCACCGGGCGGTCCGATGTGGCGAACTTGCTTTTGATGAGATGATTGCGGTACAGGCGGTGGAAGGAACGGGACATGCCGCCGATACCGTCCTTCGAGTAAACTGAGACACATTCAGGAGAGGTCAGTGTCTCACCGGCGCCGAGCTGCCAGGACAGCTGACTGGGGTTGAATCCCACCAGAGCTCGAGTAAGGCCCTGAGAGCCCTTCTCGACATCAACGGCGAAGGAGCCTGTATAGACGAGTGAGAATCCCCATGCCTCGCCCTGAGACTCGGTGGTCCATGGGTGCGCAAGGGCAAGGAAGGGATTATGCAGGTGCGATGAGAACCCGGTGCTACTTCCGAAACTGCATAAAATTTGAGTTAGTATGTTAATCCAGCATCGCTTCGCGACGAGATCCCTTGAGAGGTCCTAACTCACCCTTGAGTCCCGTATTCTACCTTTCGCCTCTGGCGATGGGCTTCCCTAGCCCAGTCGCCATTGAGGCTAATCATGTCCAAATCCTCATAGGGAAAGTCCGCGCTGAAACTGGCAAGTGCCTCAACTGTGATGTTTCCTGTGCCCTTGTTCGTCACATTCACGCTCCGCACAATCGCATCATACTTGGGGAAAATGGAGTACGACAAATCGACTGCGATGGAGCTGTAGTTGTCGTACAATTTCACTACCAAGGTAGTTACATCCTCCTCATTGCCATGAGTCGCCGGCAAACCGGGCAGGTCAGGCTTGCCTTGTACCACCGAGTGAGACTGATACTGCAGATCTGTCAGGGTATAGCCTGCCGATTGGCGAATGCGAACGGCAGGAATACGAAAATCCCCCCGACCTTGATCGGGAAACTCACGGCGCACACGGCCGGCCACACCAACCCAGCCACCAAATGCCTCGGGATCTGGTGTTTTGAACGATGGGCCCGTAAGGGCGCCACCGAAATGATCCGAAAGCAGGTCGCCGGAGGTCTCGTTTACATGAAATCGGTAGGAGACATTATCGCCATTGAGCGTGAAGGTTGTGCCATCCACGGCGACCGCTGGACGCAAGTCAATTTTACTTCGATATGCAGCAATATGAACAGAGCGGACCGGCCCATGGTATGCACTCACCATTGCTGCTCGGGGACTCCTGCGCCATGGCCAATGCGTGTTGTCCGAAAACGGTCAGTAGGCCGGCGGCTGCCAGAGCAGCACGCTTGGGGGAGCTGAGCATCCTGCTTTTAAACGAAGGGAATCGTGGTAGAGGAGGTCCGTGGCCTCCAAGAAGGAAGGGTGTCTATGCATTAAATACTTGTGGGAAAGCCTATAGATGGACTAACACAAGATTTATTCCCCCAATCATTTGCCAAGCTCTATTACCACGACAAGGGTCGTGTCAATTGCCGGTTCCACCACGACGAGAGCTCGATTGGATGTTTACAAGGCATTCCATGTGGGCCTGCAAAATTCCCGCATCAATGCCAACCTGCAATGGTTCCTTCCAGCGTCACGTCATAGCTCACTGAGAGTTGGATCGAAGGATGAACAGGCTGGTTTCCTCATCTAGGGATTGCGGGGGTCTTTGCGCCGACAAATGCCAATGCGGGGAAATGTCGGGGAAATAAAAGTCTTGGCTTTCTCTCGTGTCCGTCCGTCCTGCTCCCCCACATACATACCCCGTACGCCAAGCCGATGTTTCCGTGGGATCCCTCACCTTCAGGGTTCCGCGGCATTGCTTGGTTGTACATCCGGACGAGGAGATAGGAGATAACATTGGGTATATTTCCAAAAGTCGAACCGCAATGACGGACACAGCGATACGGAACGATCACTTGCTAGGCAATAGCCCTGTCTGGGTAAGCTTTTGGCAACCACTCTGCGGGTGTCTGGTGCTTTAGGTCCAACTTTTAGAACCTCTCAGAATAGCGAAAAGCTAGCCCCGGGGAGTCTGTTCGAAAAGCTGGGGCCTTCTTTCGGCTCGGAGTTACCTCCGTCGCGCTTATATGCAATGTCCTGTACTCTGAGCTCGTCCCACCCACGGTCTTTACCATGTATTTTTTGCTGGAGACCGGGTCGTTCGGTCTTCGTCTACCCTTTCTCGGCTTTCTTTCTTCCCCGGAACAATATCACCCATTCACTTTCGCTCCTAAACCCTATTACTGCACTCACTAGTCCTAATCAATAGCACATGGCAGGAATTACTTTGAAGTCTGCTTGGTCAGACCACTATCTCGGTGAGCCCATTAGAGCAGGCAACTTGCAAGTCGGACCTTTACCTAGCCTTGGCGCATCCGAACCGGTCGGACATTGACCGAGCCGAGAATAGAGATCAATGATATGGAACTAGTATACGGAGTAGAATAAAAGAAATTCCTAGCTCCACCTTTTCACGTGGTATGGTACTTCTGTCTCGTCGAACCATCGCCGGAACAACTATCATATGAGACGAAGCACGGTGAAGGAATATCTTTCAAATCTGGTTATCCACGCAAAAGAACTTTTAACGGCCCAGTGCGTTTCTTGCTCAAAATTGGATCGCCCCTCTCCTGTCAAGTCTTGCAATATCTGTTCTCGAGCATCGGCAAACAGTTCAAGCGCCTGCTCGTAAGTCTCGTTTGGGTCCAACCATCAATATGAACAATTCCGCTCACCATATCCCAAAAGCCTGCTTGGCCGTTCCAACCCTTCCCTTCTTCACGATATCATCTTTTCTCTTCTGCAGTAAACGCAATAGGGCATGGGACCTCGTTTTGCACATCTCTTCCCAATAACTAAGTTCGTTAAATTGATCAGTCGCTAGTCTACAGCTTTCAGAAAGGATACATACCGCGTAAGGCGAATGAGACACTCCCTGGAGGGTAGAATGTCATCATCCCAGGTGTTCGACGAGAATAGCACAGTATCAGATTTCGTCCGCCCATGTGCTTGACTGAAGATCTCGTTAAGAATCGGATTCCTCTTCTCTGTATTCGTCTCATACGCCCATAACAACAGGGATTTCTCAACCTTTTCTTGAATCCGACGTCTCTCATCTGCATCCTTGATAGTCTGGTAGTTCTCCGGCAGCTTTAACAGGACCTCTCCATTGTAACAGATTAGCTTTGGATGTCGAGCTAGGAGGAAAAGCGGTCCGGTCTAGGCATCCTGCCAATCGATCACTGCGGTAATCTTTGTCCCTGTGACGAATATGTTCGGGGAATGCAGGTTCCAGTGCCAGATGGGCTTATTCAGCACCTGGTTACTAAAGACAATGTAGTCAGAAACTCATGAAGCTTCTTGTAGAGCTCAATATGGGCATCGGGCGAGGTTTGCGCTTCTTTGGTTGGCTCTTTCGGAGTTGCATACTCTTTAATCCAAGCAATCTCTCGCTGAGCAATTGCCTTCGGGTAGTCACAAGCGTTTTTCCCTTTCCATAATACTTAGGTAGAGGCAATGCCGTTCGCGACAGCAAAGTGCTTACAGGGTCCTCGATCAATTTTCAGAAAGGCTCGCTCCCTTTTCCAAAACTCCTTGTTCGCGACCGGTCCTATCGCGAATCGGTGTCCCACTTCGCCCTTCTTTGACCCCGGTATGTCGCCCGGGAGTTCAGCTTTTTCGCACCCCGGGAACGTGTCGTCCGCAAAGTAAAGACTTCCATGCCTAGAGTAATTCGGTCAGACTCGAAGAACTGGGAGCTTGGCAAGACATCAGACAAACCGGCTGAATGAAAACGATAGAAGCTTGCCCTCGATAGCAATAATGCCGTCCACAATTTTCAACTTGTCTTTGGGCTTAATATCAGCCCAAACCCCGGGAACAAGCTTCCTCCATTAGCATATATTCGGACTCGGCAGGGTTGTCTCCATTTCCACACCAAGATAAGACCCTCGGAACCGGGATTCCCATAATACTCCGAACCTGCTACGCGCTCAGTTGTTGAATACATAACATCGTACACGGTGAATCATACAAACTCCATGGTCGCGACCTCCGACGCGGTGGTCTTGCATGAATGTCCCACATTCGGATACGGTATTCGTGCTATGACGGATACTCCATTGTCCATCACAAGCCGAAAAACTTTGTTAAATCCTCCTTCTGCAACCTTTGTCACTGATATGGATTCTCGCACCAATATTTTCGGCACCAATGCGCTTGAGCTCGGGAATGTTGAATCGCTTGTATCGATTGCGGAGATGGCGTTCTTCGTCCCCTAGCCATCGGCCGCCGGTGTAGCGATATAATTCCGCATATATGGAATGTGAGCAGTGGGAAATGGTGCTGAATAGACGCAGAGTGGGATGCGGTATTGAGTTAAAGGCATGAATGGGGCGCAAGGGAATGTTTTTTGTTCGGCCTGCCATACGCCGAATCGGACGGCCGTATAGCTTCATCTTATTCTCAGAGTATCACTTCGAATTGAAACATGAGAGGAAAGCTGACTGGGGTAAAGAGCAGTAAGGGGTTGGATTCAGCCTTGTTGACGTCCAGATATTGATGGTGGCGCTAAGTCAGGCTTATCTGCAAGCGAGGATCTAAATAAAGAACAATGTCACACAAGGCAAGACTTCTAAAACAGCAAAACAGAGGAGATTTCTCATGTCAACTGGTAGAAGCATGATGCCTATATGTGTTTGCTGTCTATCCACTGTTTACTCTCCTCTAGTGCATTGTGTCGGGCCTATATCAACACAATAGGATGATCAAATATTCAAGAGAAAAAGGCTATTTGGACTACATCAGACCACAAAAGTCAATCTAGGTCTCTCCAGCATAAAAACATATTTCTTATGCACAGGCATATAAACACTATATACTGAGTGAGCGACTAACCACAAAGGCAAAGAAGCAACAGCTTAATTTTCCTGAAAGCCTTCCGAATCAATTTACGAAACCAAACAAACAATTATACAAGCTCCTATCCACCATAAACTACTGTCTGCACAAAGTGAAGACAAGGTATTCTCATCTCTCAACATCCTCCCTGAAGCATCCTCCATCCAATAGGTGGCGACCCCTGCTTTCCCATCAATTGATTCCAAAATTCCACATGTCCATCAGCCTGAGGAGAGCTCAACACAACAATGTAACTCATCTTACTCTTACAGTCCAGGGGGTGAAACCGCTGAACCCAACCCTGCTCTACCGTCCATGTAGGAAAAGTGACCTTTCCAACGGTTGGCCCCTTCTTCGGTTGTTTATCCCAAGTCGGTGGCTCATTTCGGTCGACAGCCCAGACCTCCATAGTGGTGAACCCATACGCATATTGGCCTTGGGACATAGCAGGAATCTCTATCGCGAGAGTACACGTACCCTCGTCTGTGGTGGGCTCGAAGGTCATGACGGATTTCATTTTCTGTTCCTCGCCCTCGCATTCTACTGCGAAGCGCTGGCCTGCAACATGGTCATGTGGGTTGTGCGAGTCGAGGACCTCAATGGAAGAAGGGCCCGTGATTGTGCAGGCGTTCGAGCTTACTTCCTTTCGATGGCATGTTCCTGGACTGTGAGTCTCTGGGTACACTTCGTGGTAGATGGGTGGAGTGTAAGATTCAATATATTCGTCGTTAAGGAAACTGTCGGCATACTATATATATGCTTGATCAGTTTAATTTGCTTTCTTGTTCCTCCACAGGTGCTTACTGAATCATCGTGTCTCTCACAACAGTTAACAAGGTGGAAATGACACCCTACCTGGCAATTACGTTGCTTTCGATGTGATAGGATCCTCTGCCGAGGAGCGCCTACTGCAGGCCCAATAAGGTACGGAAGAAGTAGCAGCAAAAAAAGCATTTTGTTCGATCAAAGCAATTGTAACAAAGGCAGTATGAGGAGCTACAAGATGTTGATTGTTGTGGGGCCAGTCGTTAGAATGCTATGGTGTAATCTTTTTATCCTCTTGCTTGAAAGACAGAGGTAATGAAGAAAAGCGATATCTTTAAGGGCTTATATATTCAGGGAGCATTGAGCAAAACATTGTATACCTTGTTAGTCTCTATTTGGCGTGTTCAAAGGCCAATAGGATATCATCGCATTACGCTGCCACTATCGCGCCACGGTAAAAAATTCCTTTCATCCAAACGGAAACGATAAATTCAATTGCCAAAAATGCTAGTTGGCCATTTAGATGTAGTAGCAAGAAGGCACCACGCCATAGGTAGTTTCTCTTAGGGCAGAAACAGCTAGGATACTTGCGCAGAGCATTCTGCAGAAGACAGCGGATGTTTCACCTGACAGAAACTTTTACTAGTCACAATGTAAACAATGACGACAAAAGCCGGTAAGGTCCAAGTGGCATTGCGCGTCGGTTCGGAAATATGACGCGAATCCTGTAGGACGACATAGAACTAGGGAGCTTTGGTCGCCATGTCGGCTACCGAGAACTTATATCGGACTGGATGTCAACCTGCGGGCTCCGGTTGAGATTCTGCTAATTTCCGAAGTATATGTTTGAGGTCAGAGCTAAACATAGCTTTGATGATAGCGTGTTGAAGGGGGTAGTTGATGGTATAAAAATGAAGTGATGATGAACCCCAACGTGGATGGGTTGTGATGAAGATTCTGCTGCAGGTTATCTTTCTAATAACTCGTGCTTGTAATGATATTGCTAGTGATTTATATACGACGGACAACGCATAGAAAACGCGATGTAAGGCGGATGCAACCCTTGTACCAATCATAGACATGCTGGTCTGAGCTGCTATGATGGCAGTGTCAGTCTCCCATAACCATGTTGGAAACCCAGGAACCAACTAAGCGGGATATACGGGTCTGAATCTAATCTTGATGTTGCACTTGACCTTTCACCGCCCCTAACCCCTCTAAGGAAATGAGATATGTAGCCTCAGTTTAGATGGCTATAGTCCACCCGTTAGACAAATTACGGCGTTCATCGCTCCCGCATCCCAGTAACACATGCAGAGCAAACATCTTAATGGAGGAAATGCACAATGCTGTGCATATCCAAGGCAGCCGCTAGGTATTCTAAATTCTTGTCAATTTTGTGAAGCTTACTACACCACAAGCCAAGTCCTAGGTTATACATATTTTCATTGAAATATCTATTCGACTCTTATCGCTGAAGTCCTTTAGCAACTATTGAGGGGTCGCTCACAGGTACAATTCAGATCTCGGTGTACTATGGTGCCAAAACCTTTTGCGGGGCACTCATGATGCTTTTCGGTGATTTATATGACAGAGGGCGTGCGGGCGGGCCCCGATTTTAACCGAATCGCCACAACTTATCTCGAGGACTACGCAGCCATTTATCATGACTCAAGATACAAGTCACCCGATTAGTGCTTGAGTAGCAATGCGGCCTTTCTAGCCAAAGTTATATCTATCTGAAATCCAGCATCTTTCATGCTTCAGAGCTCCCATTATGTCCGAAGAGCAGGCGTCCTATGATCAGAAATCTCCGTCCACCACAACCAACATTGCAGCCGACACGCTAACTCTTGACTAGTCACTCTCGATGTCTTTACATCAGACAGGTATAGCTCACCTTGCCAGACCATATGCTTGCGAGTCTCCAGTAGCTGAACGAATTATTTAGGTTCAAGGGCAACCCCCTCGCTGTTGTGAAGACCGGGAATTGCAAGCTGTCGCAGCAACAGAAACAACAGATCGCCAAGGAATTCAACTTCTCAGAGACGGTCTTTCTACATCATTCGGATCAGAAATAAAATATCCGAGTGGATATTTTCACTTCCATTAATGAGATGGAATTTGCCGGCCACCCCTATCATCGGGGAGAGTCGTCTTCTCTTCCGCCAGTTGCTCGCCGACAACCCCAGTCATCCCACTAACTTGACCCTCATCACAAAAGCCGGGCCAGTTGCAGTGCCCTATGACCCTGCCAGCCTGCAGAAGTCCCCCACAACATACGAATACACCAAAATCAAACCACACTCAGCCAGATTCTACAGGCCCAATCCCACTTAAAAACTGCCTCAGATTTGCATGGGGTAAAAGACACATCGCCTGTGGTATCCATGGTCAAAGGCGTGACATATTCTCTTATAGATTTGACCGAAAGGCCGGATCTTTTCACCAACATTGTTCCTGGAGCAAGTCCCAGTCTCGAGCTTGATGAGGGATGGGCTCCATCTTTCACTGGTGTTATGTACCATATGGTGCTTGGGTCTCATTCAGATGGCGATAAGACTCCGAAATGACTAGCGGCTATAATTCTCTCGACTGATTCTTGCACCATTGTGTTTCTACATATCTTCATTCGGGGTTTTAATAGCCGTGTTGGCCTGGCTTGATTTCTGAATGCGACGAACACATTAGGCTATAGCTGAAAAAGCTTTCTTCTCGATATATAGACAATTCAATAGACTTTGATGATAAGATGATAGGTTGAAACACACATAGTGTCCCAGTTTTGATTCCTATTCAGTTGCGAGACTATGTCCTTGGAATCATTCTCATGTAATCAACCACGTTGATATTCAACTGTTTACTGCTCAAGTGTGCATTATTCGGCTTCATTTGAGTTGCATTGCGACGGGCATGCACCCCATCAAACAACTCACACATGTGCAAGGTTATCTCATAAATCTACCAACTATGCAAACCTGCCTTCGATTTCGATTAAATACTCTGCGGCCCATATATAACTCACAAACCTAGCCTCTCCGCCTCAGAGCGAATAATATCAGGGATTTCCTTCTCAAGGCTCCACTCTTGAGGCTTCCACCCTAACACTTTTCTCGCTTGAAGAGCAGCGCCTCGAGAATTCCAGCCCTAATTCGCAGCTTCAAACCCTGCAGAAGATATAACCGCTTCCTCAAGATACCATTCCTTGTGCTCGGGCTCATGTTTCAGGTAACCAAGCTTGAAAGCTTTCTTCTGTTCGGATTAGGTCCAAGAATTCGAGGTCGGGGTGGATTTGCTGGATGAGGTGGAAGGCGTCGCCGCCGATGTAGCCGGTTATTCCGGTCACGGACACTTTGGCGGGCATGATGGTTTTTGAAATTTATGATGAAGGAGGTATGGAAAGCTTTTGTTTGCTTTATTTATTGTAGGCAGTATGGAGGGTTGTATTATTATTGTTGATGCGGGGTGGGCTGGACCTATTCCGCCCGTGTGGGGACTATGATTAGTTCTCAACGTCACCGAAACCTTCGTGATTTTTAAGTATGGACCTTTGGTTGACGCCATACGAAATATATGAGGTGATATAACAGGAAAGGAACAAAGACAGAAAGGGGGGGATAAACAAGGTTTGCAGAGTAATAGGATGGCGGTGGTACGGCCGCAGGCGGGTGAAGCCCTTAACGTAATTCCCAACCGAGCGCCGCACCCGACCGAGCGCCGCACCTCATATAGAATTCCGGCCGCGGCTGAACTATTAGGGCCTTTATTGACAAAACACTTATATTTCTATATAAAAGCTAATTAGGACATTGATTAGGACATTGTCTGCGAGTAT
>ML732353.1:0-63267 GCA_009176345.1 Aspergillus leporis | reverse complement strand
AACGTACGATTAACTTCATTTACAGTCCAGCACCAGTAGTTATAATGACCAATACCATCCTCGAATCTTGCATCTCGATCCACCTCTTGGAGGGCTTGTCGGCTAGAGTCATACGTCATTGGCGAAGATTTATGAAGTTCGTAGCCGTATGGAGTGCGCTCAACGCGCCGAAGGAGGGGAGTCTCGAGCATCTCCGGCTTCCATCAAAGGGGAAGAGACTAGCTGCGTTTTGTAACTCGAAGCCGGCATATTAGGTCCGGCGTTAGCGCAGTATTAAGAAAAGTCCCGTCGCGGAAGGCGTATGAGATGATTTGGTTAATCGGGCAGTATGCCAATCGGTAACCTCCATGCATAAGGAATTTGGTTCTGAGAAGGATCTTCAGTGTCGAACAGATAGGTGTCCACAGGCCTACTTTCGCTGGAATCTGTCTGCCAAGAAGATCCGCATTGGTTCCCAGTGGTCGAACACGCGCTTATTGCTATTATAATGTAAACCCTACTGAAAGTGGGGGGTCGGGGGTGAGACGGGTACTAGACGTTGGACTAGACCTGGACATGATTTGGTCATTTGGTTCCATGCCAGCAGCCTTGAACATGGAAATGAATGAAATACTGTAATCAACATATGTTGAGCACTTGGCCGACGTCTATAAACCCATTTTCCCTCTTTTTTTCCTTACGCCCAACCCCAGTGCATTGCTCAAAACGAGTAATCAGTACGGCTTTCACCGACACCAATCGCTTTATAGTAGAACAAGGCCACCTCTAGGGCTATTGGCAAGCGTGATGATGAAGAAACAGCCCTTGCCGCTCGACAAGCGACCCGCGACTCCGGCCCAAATTGAAGTAAACTTGCAACCGATAAGCTACAAGAAGTCATACACAAATCAAGAGCTCAGTCAATCGTAGAGATACTACACCTCGGCCCTTTCTTTTAGTATCAACTATGGCCTGGAAAATTTATGACTATGTTATGCATCATCAGCCCAACAGCCTTCCCTGTCCCCATAACTGTTATCACAACCACCTTTCGCTTTTGCAAAAGTGACGGGGGTGCAGGATCGACTACTAGATACTGGTCACGATGCAGCTTCTTGGTGGATGCCCTGGCAGCCTTATGTGCCTTTTTTGCCGTTCGGGTGTTAATAGTGGAAGGCAAGGGGTGGGATGTAATCCACCTTGATATGCACTGTATGGCACTTGTCAAACCAACATTTCAGATATCTGACATACGTGTCTCCCATAGTCAGGTAGACCGATATTCGCCAACCAAGGAGCTTGTCGCGCTATCATTCTTACCCTCCCTGTTAGCCTATACCGGCCTATTCGATCTCTTCTAGGGCCTGTAGGCGCTCCTGATGATTATCTTTATGAAGTTAACTTTCGAAAACTCGCCGATTGGCAGTGACAACAAACCCCCGACGCTTTGGAGCTACCTGCTTAGGTAGATATAGTGGAATGATTGATCTGGATGATATGTATTGTGTCCACAGTCCGTTATAAAAGTTAGTAAGTGGTATTTCGGCTCAGGAAAGGGTTATGGAAGCGTAGAAAGCTAAAGTGATCGAGACGTGGTAAGCACTGGGCTGCCTGCTACGTACAACTAGCAGGCACTAGAGTCGAGAACGTCTTACGATATTTGGAACGTGAAGAAGAGAAAGTGGATTTTACAAGATTCAATTTCCGATCTTAGAAAAACAGACATTATAGTTATCCAATGGCTTTAGCTTACTAAGGTTTGCTGTATTTCATGTTACGTTCTATGTATTTCGAAATCATAATATGATATAATCCAGAGTCAGTCAGAGACAGTAAATGCCCGTTGTAGGATATTGAAATTCTGAGCATTCCAATCTAAACATGCTTTTTAAGCATTGAGAAACCAGTGTCTGACAGGTAAAAGCTAGAAGTCATCCTCAGACCAGTATCCTCAAAGTCAAACGACCAGAGCGATGAACAAGTACGTCCAATAGTTTTAGTTCCTTTTACAAAACTTGAACCCTAGGACCGGTAACCCCAATATCCCACCGAATCGTAACCTGATCATTCACACCGACAAACTCGAAACCCACCATCTGTCCAGCAGGACAGGCAAACTCAGGGTATCCATGGTAAGACTGGATCCAATTCGCAGTACCGGGCGCAGTAACTTGGATCCGCCCAACATGTTCGTTCCTTGACTGCACGATAACCTCAGCTGTCTCCTTCGAGACAGTCTGCAGGGATGCAGCCGAGTCGGCGTCATTAGCACTGAAAGTAGCGCCCGTTGGCTTGGTCGCGGTGAATACGTCTGCCTGCTGAGATCCGGTGGAAACATCCCGATCCCAGAGATCAAAAAGGAGTTTGCAGGTGTGGCCTTGGGCAGAAGATGGGATGCTGAAAGTCACGATAGTGGTGGTCTCCTCTGCCTGGTTACCGTTTTTCACGACGAGGAGTTGGTCCTGGGGGTCTTCCTTCCATCGGCCGGTTTGGACCCAGTAGCGGTATGTTGCGTAGGGCCAGAGGAGGGAGTCGTCGCGGCGGACGGGGACTATGGCGCTTGCCGCGGCGAAGACACCGAAAAGTAGGGTTGGAATGATAAGCTTCATATTGCAATGAGTAGATGTGAATTGGATTGTGCGTTTGGGTATGTGATGGATGATGGCTGTTTGGTAGAGGGATGGGACGGGCGGAAATAGAAACCATATTTATACCTCTAGCTGTTCACCCATCAGGACTTACAGATATCCACCAGCTGAAGACATATCACAATATTGTGGCAGCAGCCAAGAACCAACCTCGTACTCGGACTATGGATGCAATCTCTCATTGCTGCTGTTTCTCTCTTTCCCTCGTTGGCTTTTGCCAAGAGAGATTCTCGTATTCTCTTGACCGCAAATAAACCTACAAGGTGACGCATAGCGGAGGCATGACCCGACACAACCTTCCATGACAGGTGCTGTCTTGTCCGATATAATGCATTTTGCGAGGATATCGTGGCAATGATCGGTTGCCTATCCCAATGCACCTGACCAGAGTGGTTTGTGTTGACTCAGATGTGTCAGATATTGCATATCCTGGGGGTTTTACTGGCCACATCCTGGCATTGAGGCATATGTGATTGGCTACTGTGTGGTCGAATGGGTTCATGAATTAAAATAGATGGATGGGAAGTTAAAATAAGGCCGACAAGTGGCTTAATGTGGAGTGCTTGGATCGGACAGGTGGTTGGGACGATCGAGTCGCTGGCTGCCTTGCCCGAGTTGCGTTATACTTCAATGTAGCGACATCAAAACCTGTTTGGTGAAAATGTGTCCGACTATAGCGTATACCTCTCATTTATGTCTCATCTGTCACTATGAGCGAGAAGCTTACCAGAATGCCACCTCTCTCGATACATGTCTCTCAGCTGGGCTCGCTGCTCCTGTCTGGCTCTGGTGATTTATTTCATATTGTATTTGTTTAATAGAGTAATGAGATTTGTTACCCACTACGGATTAGGCACAAAACCTCGAGTCCAGTGGGAAATAAATAGCTGTTGTGAATGATCTGTCTCGTAGCTGAATATGAGGCAGGTGAGAGTAAACGGTAAATGGGACGCCTAGGCACATTCCGCCTGTCAAACTATTATCCACGAATACTTGCCGGGAAACAAGAAATCGCATAATATCAGCCATGCATTTGAGAGCATACATCACTCAAGACTCCTTGTGTCACTTGTTGATGATTATGCCATGAATGAGCTTGCGATTGTTGGTGATTGTATGCCTTTTAGGCTACATATCCACTTATCTCGCCTTTTTCCAGCACATCTGAGATGCCATATACCACTGAAGCGAATTACCTAAAAATAGATAAGGCACCATGCCAGGCTGGGGTACAAAGTCAAACAAAGGGCTTGGTAAGGTGGATATGTCAGCAGTGACTTTTAGGTTGAGGACCATGAACATTGTTTCAAATTTCAATCCGATCACTGCTGCCATAAGATGGTAACGCTCACGAGGTCAGGGCTTGAATGTTTAATTAAAGATCCTGCAATAAAGAATGAATACACCTTACTACACCAAACGCACTGATTGGCCGTTGGTCTAGCCTTCTTCTAAACTTTATCCACGAATTAGTAATTCCTTCCTAACACTGTTTTGAAGCCCTTGCAAGAACCACAAGAAAGCTTACATGACATTATATATATAACTAACTAACATAACTGTTTACTTCACTGTGAATTAGAAAATACCAGCCTCACAACAGAAGTGCCAGGGGTAAAAAGGAGCAGAAGATAGTGGTGTAGCATTATGAACAAGGATGGCTTTTTACAAATCAAGATATTGGCTCAATATAGTAAGAGACGAGACAGTCATCTGGTACCATACATATAGGTACAATCCATCCTTTCGCACAATATCACCGGAACACCTGTAAACCAAAACGCCGCATTAGCACAAAACCACACGGGCGTTCTTCAGCATTTCTACATAGGCCAACATCAAAGGCCTCTGCATGAAGTGCCGACTCTACCTTGACGGTCACCTCGCGCCAGATAGCACCTTCTCCACCTGCTCGGCAACATTGTAATTGAAGACGGGCTTTGACTCCTTCGTAAAAAGACTCGGAAAACATCCTACATTTGTCAGTATGAATTCCAGGGTGTAGTTACACAGGCCATGAGTACCCGTGCAAGACCATATATTGAACTCACCAAGAATCCACCAGAAACAGTACATCAGATACTCCTCGATAACGCTCATATCGCGTTTGGTATTCTGTCTTCGCTTGGCAGCTTCCAGGATGGCCTCGACGCGAGGCATACGGAGCTCCGTATATTGCTTCGCTGCAGTAGTAATTGCCTGTTTGCAATCCACATCCTCAGTTGAGCCCTGATACTCCTTTCGTAAATAATGACCTAAGAAGAGCGCAAGCGCCTCCACGTCCTCAAGCGCCTGCGACGAGCCCTGCCCAGATGTCGAAGGAAGAGCATGAGCGGCATCGCCAACGAGAACGACACCAAACCGCTCCCAGGTCGGCAGTGGCGGCAAGGTCCATGTAGGATACATGTTACGGACGTCGAGCGAATGGAGAATTTTCTGAATCACTGGATCGTTCCAGTGTCTATGACGCTCTCGCAGTTGGCGTGCGATATCTTCTTTATCAACTGTTTTCGGGTCGGGGCACTCATCGACTTGGTACGTTGACCACCAGCCGAGGCTCTCGCCTGGCTCGGAAACGTGATGTGGTGAGTCGCGGAGAGGTGCTGATTTGGCACTGTCCGAATAGAAGTATCCGAAGAATCCGTTACCACCGAAGACGAAGTTCATCGAGCCTTTTTCGACGTCGTCTCTGACGAAATCGGCGGTAATAAAACCGCCGACTCCTGATAGGCCTCTTTCAGAGTTGGTTAGTAAAATTCTTCTGTAGCTTGAAATTCTGAGCGATAGTTTCATACTCGTATTGAGGCGGGTACGGATCCTGCTCTGCCTCAGGGAACAAAGCCCGCTTTGCGATTCCCTTCAAACCATCCGCCCCGATAACTAAGTCTGCCTCTACAGGCGGACTATCATCCGCAAAGCGGACCATGTTCCGACGGTCTGCATTAGCAACAACTTCAGCGACCCGTTTAGTCACGATGTCGCGATCCGGTATCCGGATGCGTAGACTCCTCCAAAGCCACTGTCGGCTGCATCCAAGCATGTGTATGGGTGGCTCATTTAGGGATGTGGGTTCATCGGAGGCGTTCATACGTACAAGTACCCGACCGTTCTTATTTTTGAATATAGACTTCGGCACTACGTACCCACCGCGCACTACCTCGTGTAGGAGATCTTCGTGTAGGCGCTTCAGGACATTGAGACCGTTCGGTCCAACGCCCAGACCACCGCCGACAATGAGTGTCGATGAGTGTGTTGGGCCGTCGCGCTCGTCGCAGGTTGTATCTTTGTTTGTGTCGTATGCTTCGTAGATGGTGATTTCATGATCTTTATCCGGAGCGGGTGGCTTGGGAAGATGCTTTCTGAGTTGTAGATATGCGGCGCATCCGGAGATGCCTGCGCCGATAATGACTATTTTCATTGTCGCATATGGTAATGCGTGACTCTACTAGCTTGTCGGCTGATATGGTGGATATCCAGAGAGTATTATGAGGTTAGTGTTTCGTTGCCGCCTGGAGTGACATCCTGATATGTACTTCCAGTCACATGACATGGGGCTTCATAGACAAGCAGGCCCTCAATATCTGATTTAAAGTGGTCACGAAGTCCATGGGACGAAGTGGAGAAAGTTCGGGTCGCATACGTAATATCTCGTATAGCGAAAGTCAAAAGCCACATGTAGCTCTCATCGTCATTTCCAAAGGTTTCTCATGCGTGCAAGTATTCTTATCCTAATTCAAGACGCTCTAACATTTATCTCATTTATCTACAGGCTACGGTCGTGTTTCTCACAGATCGGGCGAAATATCAGACAGCTCCTTCCACTGCTCCAGCCACACGCCCACAAACCGCAGAACTTCCTTCTGAACCTCAACTATAGCCGCTGGAGGCTTGTCACCCGCAGTCTCATTCTGCTTAGAAAGGCCATTTTGATCCCAATGGTGCACGGCACCCCTCACACCGTCCCACACATCTTTCGCCGGGACGTCGATCAAGATGAAAGGCTCCTCGTCGGTGGACTTCCTGTCCGGCGTGCCATCTGCGTGCGGCGTCGCATCACGCCAGGGGTCAGCGAGTCCGTCGATGATGGCCACTCGTGGATAGGAGAAGTTGAATCCGCCATGTTGGTTGATGTTCGTGACGTTGGGCGGAGACGTGATTCCGTACGTCGTATTGCAGAACGCCGATAGCGTGGGAACGTCGAGGACGCGCGAGATCAGAGGCTTAATATCCTTGGGCACAGATGCGCCGGACATAAAGTAGCCCCATTCGGTGCAGACTTGGTATTCCCAGCTCGTGCCGTCGCTTTTGGGGAGCGATTTGGCAGATGTCGAGGTGTTGTTTTGGGTTTCGAATGAGTCGTTGTCGGATACTGAAAACACTGACCGGTTCAGGAGGCCAATGTGGTTTAGGAAGCCGTTGACGAAACTGGAGTTGGACGGATCATAGCCGGCTAGGTCAACGAGCTCCTGGATCGATTGCTTGACGGCCTCCGTGTCGGGGTAGAGCAAGTCTGGGCTGGTGATGTTGTCGCAATAGTTCCGGAACTGGCCGCTGCCGACATTACGATCCCAGTTGCGCGATTGGAATCCATCGAGCCCATAGGAGAGGCTGGAGACGAAGGAGACGTCATCGGTTTCGGCCTTTGCCCCGAAAGAAGATTTGAGTTGCTGGTTTAGGGTTTTGTTATCGGCGTGGTCGATGAGGATACGATCCACGACATCGATGAACGCCTGGGTCGCCGAGATGCAGTCGGACGGGCCAAATTTGCGAATCGGCTCGTAGTATTGCCAGTAATCAATGATGGCGGCCGTGACGCCCGACGAGGAAACAGCGCCCCAGTATACCTCGGGATAGAGCTTGCGAAGGAAGGCCACGAATGCACCCGCGTAGGACCCACCGTATGCAATCCAAGGCGTCGTCTTAGCCGTGAGATTCAAGTCCTCAAGTCCGGGGAAAACAATGTTGGTTGCAAAATAGGCAGAATCAGCCAATGCCTGGTCAGTGGAGAGGAATCGGATATTCTCCGTAGTCAGATCGTCGACCGGGAAGCTTTTGCCATAATAGCGATGCTCGAGAATAACTCCGATGCCGTGATAGGCCTTCGCCAGCTCTGTCACGATACCTTGGGATAAGAAAGGGAATCGGTCGGTCGCGTCGGTTTCTCCGGCGGCGATCACAAACACTGGACCTCCTTTCTTGTAATGTTGGGCGTCGAACCAGTATCGGAGATTAAAATTATCGTCGCTGTGTGGTTCATAGCGTGAGTCATTGTGGAAATGGTCTACGGGAACGGAGAGATAGTGTTCGGGATAACTATCCGCTACCTGTTGTTGTTTATCTGCGGAGGATGCCGGGGTCGGATGTTGTATCCCACGCAGTTGAGGCACCGCCAATTGCAGGGGAGTAAACTGGAATGTCTGCACTAATGGTAGCAGAATCGTTCCTGACAAGAACAACTTGAGCGACGGATACATTGTCACGGCGAGGATGACCGGACGAGTGAGAAGGAAAGGATGATATCCTCCACGGTTGAGGAATCCTCATGGTCACCCCCTTGCATATAAACCAAGCTCCACTGCCGATTAGCGGCCTTTCAGTCACCGCTTTTATTTACCCCTCTTCTTGAATTGAAAAAGGGTAGCATGATCAGCATCGGACTCCGATGGAGTGGAGTAACCCCAACCGGATGGTCATCATAGTGCGCAATAGTGCAGGCTCTTGATCCAATCGCGGCGACGAGAAAGGGGTCCAGTTAGGGCACCGACATATCCCTGCCTGAGGCCAACACAAGGCACCAGCCTTGATATGCTCCGGGGTTTGGATTATGATAAAACAAGCGTGTTCGAACACAACTTGTGGGCACTTGTAGGCCACAAGTAACACGTTAAGGCTGGAAGGGATACAGTTCTTTTGGATCATTATGCGCGTCCTGTAGGACAATGAAAGGCTTTGTCTGCCTGCCCTATATGTCCATGCGCGGTGTGTTTAAACCATACCAATCAAGAACTGAGATTGAATAAGATATAGATATTCTTTTGTTCTTTCTTTGATATTTTCGTTCGTGTGGATATATCAGTAATTGGTCTTCTGCACTAGCAAAGCTGAATGCTGAAGTTGTCACCCAGTCACAACTGGACTTCGCGAGACGTGAACCATAATTCTCAGAGTCACCGTAAGATAAGTCCTTTGTGTAGGATTCCTCGGCGGTCTTGCTGTCCTCATATTTGATTCACTTCATTCCCTTTCTTCTCTTTCCTCGTTTGGCTTCCTTGTAGAAACACAACTGCCAATGAATCCTGTACTCACACTTTCTACCCTCGTCCCCTCTGGAAGCCAGAGATTTACTCCTTGTAACAACATGTTCTTCTCATCGATCTTAGCTCACTAGCACTTCTACGATAGCAATCAACTGATATTATACTGCACGCCTTCAGCTCTGTGGTATTACCCCCTTCAGTCCTTGAATCTGGCCAGACGATCAATAACGCCTCTAACACTCACAGCTGACAAGCATATCCTCGCAACAATGTCCTCAGAGGTCGATACAGAGAGCGCCCCGCAGGAGCTCGTCGAACCTACCGAGCTCGGCGATTTCATTATCAGAGTTGAGGAGAACGTTGAGAGGAACATAGTTCGCATAACCAGTGCTGACAGAATCACAGAATCCCTACGATGACCGCCTCGTACAAGGTGGAACGATGACTATTGAGCAACGCAAGCCGGCACTTCCGATGTCCGCAGGGTGGAAGATGGGCCGAAGCGTTGTCCGGCGAAGCCGAGCTTAAGGGTGACAACTTGACGAGCATCGAAATCTGGCGGCGTCACACGCACTCCGTTTTGGATAAAGTCTCGCAGGCTGAAGTATCCGCCGATGATATGTGGCACGTTATCATCGCTGCTGATAAGTACGAGTTTGACCCTGAGGTCTTTGGAAATGGTTTATCTCGTGGTATAAGGCTGCTGCGGGGGGAGCTGAGGAAGACGGGCCCTTCAACCGTGTATTTGCACCACAGATGTTGTTTCCCTGCCACGCGTTCGACTATGTGAAAGGGCTTCAGGACGTTACAAAGGCAGTGGTCTACCACACTCCTGGTCTCATCGAGGAGAATAGCTCTACTGATATTCGCAATCCGCACTTGCCTCCCAGAATCATGTGTACGTTACTATGCCAGACTTTACTTTTCCTGTCACTTGCTAACGGGGTTGGTTTATGCTACAGAACAGTTGAACGCCGCCAGGGGTCGTCTGCGCAGCATTCCCCACCACGGACTCCTCACCAGGGCCAACGAGGTCGTTCGTGGTGGTCACTACGCCTGCAAGGAGAAAACAATCTTCAACTATCTGAAGGAGATGGATCGGAGTGAGGTTCTGCCGCTCGGGCAGCCAGTCTATTCTCGGGTCAGTTTAGATACCATCGCCGCTGCAGAATAGAGACGTTCGCGAAATTTGTAACAGTCGATAATGAAACATGGTTATAAAAGCATGGTTATAGAGTCAGCCCTCACCCCCTGTCGGGGATAAAGCCTTCCCATAGGTGTGCATGCGGATGGCAATATCTTTCTCGAGACCCAGCTCGTTGACGAAACCCCTCCCCTGGACGGCCCAGCACACCAGTTGTATGAGCATTGACCATGAGGAATTGGGCATTACCGGCCGGGACGAGCTCCTTCACGACCTCCCCCAACACATGTAACAATGACACATCGCCGTCCATGCTATACATCGACTCGACACAGACCAGCACGGACCGCTGCGCCGTGCCCGGCGGAGATCGAGGGCTTCCTCTATGTAGCGGTAGAAGGTGGGTTCCGTTGCGCATGATAGGGCCATTGGCTTTGTGGTCTGAGAACTACGATGCGAGCAAGCCGGGAGATGCCATGTTTATAGGACGGGGAAGGATCAAGAGTGATGGTTACTGAGGAGTGGACCGAGTGGTAGCAAGGGCAGTACACTGAGGACCCAGAGGATTGGGCTACGCCATTTTATTTACAAGATCAAGGCCTCTGATTCAGATCAATGTTGCTGCGAGGGGGGATCCCAAACCCCACGGCATATCCTCCTCCAGTGCACTACATCCCAGACATCAGCCACCGACACTGTACGGACAAGGAGACCTTAGAGTGTTTTATGGGAACAGCGGAGCCACACCTCCACCGCTCGAGCATTCAGCCCTTCCAGTGTTGTACCTGTCTTCCCAGATTTAGCTCCACACACCGATTTGGCATTTTCCATTAAGACACATCGGTTGGCCGTTATGGACACGGTCTCACGGGATCGACCCAGCTCTGCTATTTGGCGATCCTGAATCACTCGCACGACGAGACTGCCAGAGAAAGTCACAAGAATGAGGTTATTCACAGTAAGTTGTGACCCTTATCAACATTAAATAGTATTACAGCGGTCGTGGGGATCATAGATCACGGTATTTATTACTCCAGGAAAGTTCTTATACAGAAAATAAGAAGAATATAGAGCTCTACCAGATCTCTAATTTATTATGACCGAGATATCGAAGGCTCTGGAAATACCGTTTTAGACCTATATGAACCGCAGTAAGCCGACTGACCGATCATAAAATGGCTCCCACATCCCTCAGTACGCGCTAGGTATTTATTAATGGACGCTAGTCGGATTGAAATGCTTCATAGTACGTACAGTCTTCAGTAAATATCTATTTAGCTCCGACCATTGGTGTCAAGGATTACAAATACAACAGCACAAGATGAGAATGCAGAAGCTGACCTGAGTTAGAAGACAGTGGGAGTGAATTGCTTTAGCTATAACATGCAATATTCACCAGTATATTGCGGGTTGTGCATAGGTTGAACCCATCATAATGCGTGAAAGAAATTGCTTTGTGGCCTTGTCATAGGACCATGGATGTTAAGTGATTCACAGCGAGCCACCAAGAACAAAACGTTCATTGCAGTCCACCAATGGCATACTGCACATTGTGGCTATGGACATATAGTATATCCGACTCCGAAATGTCCATTACTTATAAAGTCATGGCTTTGTCCTCTTCCTGTGCTCCTGATGTGCTAATCTTCTTGAGCTTCCATCTCCCCCTGCTTGCTCACCGACTTTCATCAAAAGATACCAACATCCCATCGATGCGGAAGACAAAGAGAAGAGTCTTCACGATATATTAATTGTTACTAGTATTTTCGACTAGTACTTGCAAAGTCTTGTTACTCGCCATGTCTAATGCTGATAGATGGGAGGAGATGCTAGGTCTTGATCTACAGGACAACGACTACCTCTACCGTATCAGAAAAGGCTCGCGAATCATATATGTTCAGCTCCTCCATGCTGAGTTGATGCCATACCGCTGCAGAACACAGGATGATCGGGTCCTTGCCTGCTTGCGAAAGCTTCCCCAGTGGGACTCGGATTGGAGGACACTCACAGTTCGAAAGAACTCGCGAGGCATTATCCAAAGTACCCCGAATGAATTCCTCCCTCCCGCCCTAGACCTCAGAACAATTGATCTTCCGCCTTCGACTTTCTATGTCAATGTTTTAGACCTGATACCTGTGGGTCGAACTAACCACCGTACCACTCGAGTGCGATACAATGACGAGACGTGCATATTAAAGCTCGCGAGCTTCCAATTTGAGACACGTACAATACAAAACGAGATTCTGATACATTCTATCCTAACTGAACGTGGCTTTCCTTCTAAGCCAAGGTTTATTGGCCTCGCTTATGAAGAGTCCAAAGACCGCACTGTGGGGTTCCTGATCGAGGATACTCAAGGAAGGGTCCCCGGGCCACAGGATCTCGACGCGTGTGTTAGGACTATTCGGCAAATGCATGATTATGGGGTCCTTCACAAATGCTTCCACAAATATAAGATGCGAATCGAGGGCGATGGTGCGAAGATTTTCGGTTTCGCGACCTCTACCACGATTAGCCCGGAGAATACAGAACTGGTCACGGCTGAGGAGGATCCGCAGATCCTCTTGAGGGTACTCGAGGATAAGTCAAGTATTGGCGGACCATTTCCTTTTCCGTAAAGAGACCTATCCTTTTATTGGCCTTAATCACTGCTAAAACATGTTCGACATCCATGGTCCACTTCTTCAGTCACCACGAATCTGATGGTCCTCCGCGAGCATCTTTTCTGTTCTTGAACTTTGTGTCTGTTGCATAGCACGAATTTGCCGTCTTTAGCATGGCCGCAGGCATAGCGCATTTGTTCTTGTGTACAGATCTGATACTCTCGGCTGTTGGTTGCTTATCGTCTCTTAGTATCAATCAGAAGATAGGAAATAAATCGAGGTCACATTTCTTACTATTGTCTAGCATCTTTGCTCTTTCGATGATGAAATTGTCAAGGAGAAGATCGTTACAGGTTTCAGAGTATACCTGTGAACTGAAAGCTTTGGAAGCATTTTACCTACAGTGGTGTTTCCCTGGGAGTTATGTAGGTGGTCTCAAAATTTACGTTGTCAGCCTTGACTACTAGTGAATATCAGAATTGTTTATTTCTGGCAAACAAAGGACCTAGATGCTAATGGACATGCTATTTGTTGACAACCCTGACTTGAATATCATGTGAGTTTTGATATCTATTAATGAAAATAAACAGGCCGCTCTATTCGTTGATCATGTGAACAAGACTCAGCAGCCATCACGGACTGCGGTTGAGGCCGACTATCTAGTAGGAACTTGCCTCTAAGTCGATATATCGGGGCTTTCAATCAATCTAACTCTCATTGTCTCCAGCCCTACCATGCCGTGTAGGGCTTGCTAAGACATATCGGGAAGCCCCTGGCTCTTAGTTGATGCTTTATGTGGCGCTTGGGTCTATGACAAATGTATTGGAAGGCTTTTTTGTAGTAGTCGTACACAGGGAGAGATTTGGAGTAGATATCAAGGATTAAAACGCATCCAGCAGGGTTACCAGGGGCTCCTCTTTTTGCTTCGGTTGTGGGTGATCTCATCATTCCACCGGCTCACTCCCAGAACTCCTAGGCTATATTGAAATCTATAGACCACTGTTTAGCCAGGATATTCAAATTTGGGCTCCAACCAGGAGCCACGGAAAAGTCTATACTCCTACAATATTTCCGAAGAGACAGAATAACAAGGTCTACATGAATATATTCTAGTCCAATGATCTACCTGGATCGTCAAGGTCTTGGCTTGGATCAATGCTAGCACATCGCAACAACACCTGCCCCCACCGCTATTACTCCAAGTATGGATGCGAGAGAATACCCTGGGGTTTGCCTCTGCTTCTTCCGTCTCTGCAAGTCCCACGCCCTGGTATGGCAAATGGTATGGCAATATTCTAGCTAGGGCGCTCCGTTTGAGAAGCCGGCGTAGGCTTCCGCCTTGACCTTATCACCGACTAACGGCGAGATGTGACGCGACGCGAACTTCAGGAACCATGTATCTTGAGCTTTGCACCGAGTAACCTGACCGCAGAGCTTGTTGACGGTCACTGCCCGGGGTCTGCGAATCTGAACAAAATGAGTAAATAGCTCTGTCAACTCCCCCTGGGACAGATTGGAATGTTCTCTCAGTAGCGGAACCAGCGCATTAGCAAAGTATGCTATGCTTTCATACGCCAGATTGCTACCTAAACCGGGGTGGATGATTGCCTTTGACATTGTTAGGTTTCCCCCCGTCGTACCCATGTTGGGTTCCTGCAGACCTTGCGTATGGAGTCTCCCAACAGAAGAACCTAGCTATGACTCCATGTTTTAAGCACACCTTCTTCCAGCGGAGCTAGAGTACCTATGCGTCCCATAGGTCTTTGATAGTGTAGCCTAGGCCTGGGGCGACAGTGGCGAACTCCTCGATAAGCGCGTTGGCATCGTCTTCGGTAAAGCGCGGGCAGCTTGGCGTCCTGGTAAGGCTAGTCTTCATAAACAGGAACCAGAAAACCAAATCAGGAACTCCGGTGGCCGTCACAGCCGAGTGATTGTCGTTGTAAGCATTGTGGACAGCAGCATCGGGCATAAACGGACGGGAAGGATCGTTCCGCGAGACGGCAAAAATATATTTATACTCGCTCATGGATCCTGCGATGACATATGATATGTATTCAGCTGCATCTCTGGAGAAGCTGCTGCGCAGATATTGCCAAGGATGAATAAATATGCCAGCAATGCAAGCATACTTCAACTTAGGCCCGAGTCTATGATGAAGAGCATCTCGCTATGTGAAGTTAGTGGTTAAATTCACAAAATTTGCGAGGCAATCAATATCATCGATACTTTTGCTCTATACTTTAATGAAACTTTGATGTTGCTATTGGGATTGTTACTGCTTTTAGATTTGCTGGCCTCAGGCTGCTTCAGCGGGGTATGGGATAGGAACCCCCGCACATTGTGACCGCCTACCTGAAGAGCCTATTTTGCCACGAAATTGTCCACGTAAGTACCAAAGGCGGTGCTGTAGGCGGTAGACAGCAAATGGTTGATCATGAATGCGTCCAATTCCAATTTCCAACCTCCAAAGCTCATCACTTGATCAAAAAGCCCCATGATGGCCGCAAAAATGGACTCCGAAATTCTCCTTCTCAGCCTCGCCTATCAAGATTTCTTGGAAGAAATATACGCTCCTCTTCTCGACAAGTTGACCGCATCCGTGACGTTGAAACGCGCAAAAACCGTGAACGAGGCACGTCGATATCTGGAAGGAAGCAGCCCTCGCGCCATTATAGTTACGGACGAAGGCTTGGCCGATCGGAGAAATAGGAATGTATTGCAGAAAGTGGTATCATATGCCCACAATGGCGGGCTAGTCATAATCGGCCTGCATTTTCCCACCTTCATAGAAGGCGACAGATTCGATAATCTCTTCAATACTGCCTTTGGCTTGCCTTGGAAGCGTGGGAGCTACCACCGAACTGTTTTCAAATACAATCCCTCTTCCGTTCTTCCCCCGGGTACAGTGTCATCCTCACTCCCGGAGCCGTGCAGCATGAAGGCGGTCCATGTCAAACATACAAGGCCCCATGAGCGGATCTTTCTTCCTATCAGCAATGCCACGACTCAATCGTTCGTCTTCGATCCAGAACCCGTGGATGGCACAGAACCCGCAGTCGCAGGAGCATCGGTGGGAGATGGATATTTGGTCTACTGCGGCGATGTCAATGGAGAGGAAGGATCAAACAAGATTATTTTGTCCCTATGCGGGATAGCGTCATAGTCCAGATGTTAGCCATTCAGTGGTTTTAGTATCCCAGTATCATCCTAGCAATCACTTTAGCCCTTTTTAAAGAGCACCTAGGCCCCCTTCTAATAAATACTTGAAAGGGTTCTTGCATTGCCTCAACCAATTCTTCAAAAGGTCGCTCCGCGGGCGCGGAGAGGTTCCATTCCCCAGTAGAATATGCCAAGAAAGCGTCGGTAAACAACGCGGGAACACCCCTTTTCCTCGAAACTAGGGGAGCGCAGCGAGGAAAGCCCAGATAGAGGAGTAGTAGTAGTAGTGGTAGTATTCATACACGTGCCTGTCAGCCCTAATGGCCGAGTGACGAGGGGGGGTTCGGTCCGCCGGCCGGGCCAGCCGTCGGGGTAGTTCAGCTATGTACATGGAGCGCGTGATGTTGAATCCCCGACTCCATATCCAACCAGACCTCTGCGAATTTCATCACCAACAATGCCGCTCACCCATACAGTTCACTGTTAATAGTATTTTTATTTCTGAATATCTGTGCCCTACTAGCTTTTCTCACATCCACCTCCCTGCCAAGCTCATGTCATTGTTGGATCCAGGCCCATAAAGCATCAGTTCTTGTGTGCATGCACCGCAGTGTCTCGAAAGGCACCCGAATGTCACTGGTCTCTGTATGAGTAAGTATCTGGTTCCTCAGTAAGCACCTTGCTGGTCCTACCTCTCTGGGGGTAGAACGCGTTCGTCGATATTGCTGAATTAGCCAAGTACTCGTGTCTATAGAATGAATTGCACTACTTGACGAGCTACACCCGCCGGGCCACTTCCCAAGAGCCTCCGGTGATCAGTCACACGCTAGTCCTTCCACAACACCTTTGGCCGCAGGTTGGTGTGCCTTGGGCACTCAGTCAGGACGTGTTGGACAGTCTGTATACCATAGTTGCAGGGACATATAGCCGTTTCGGCAGCGTTGATGGCTCCCAGGTACCCCCGTGAGCCGCGTATGTACCATGAAGATCACCCATAGAGGAGCTGAGGAGTCAGCACCATGGTATACATGCTTCGTAGATGTAGTGTGTGAGCACCACATAAAGAGCCTGCTATCGAAGACAGGGCTGCGGTCAGGATGGCTGCTTTGGCTTGTAAATGTTGGAGGTGAGCTGTCCCTGAAAGGTCAGGATCGAGGAAGATACTAAGATACCGCAGACTCTGGGCGGGTTGGATCTGCGTCCCCCGGATGGTCAGTGGTTGCTCGAGTTCCATTACCGCTAGGTTCACCCATCGGGTAGCCCGTACCGATACCGGTTCTCGCCTAGCCCGAATCGAGGGGTTTTGAGGGACTATAACGGGCCTCATGTTCTGCCGGACCATGTGAATCAGGCCATATTTGGCCGGCGAGCATTGAGAGGCGTTTGTTCTTTCCCACTGCTCTGTCCGCTCGTGAGCGCGTCGCAAGCGGTAATGGTTCTCCCGTACTGTAGACCCCTAGATAAGAAAACAGATGTTGTCTACATACACCACCGCCAGCACCCCTTGCAGGAAGTCTTCGACCATGTCAGCGTTGTAGAATAAGTAAGGGATTGGAGACAGCGGGTAGCACTGGGGAATGCCCGATCCTATCAGGGTTTCTTTGTTTCTGGCCCCCAAAGTCATTTCTCTGAAGTAGTACATGTTCCACCAGAATCAGTTGCGAGTCAGCTGAATCCTATTTACTCTCTGGTTTTGAGTGAGCTGCAGCAGTTGGAGAAGGAACAGGAGCAACAGCATTAGATTGTATCTGTCAAGAGATCATACACAGAGATTAATCCCTGGCTGGAGAAGACCCAAAGGCTAGATTATCTCCAAGGCCATACATTTACTGAACTTGCAGCACTTGCATAACTTCCGAGTCAAGAAGAGTCACCCTTACAGTTATATATTGATAACCTTGATCCTGTCTTGGACCAGGCTTTTCAATCTATAAAAGAACAAAATTTACCACGCCCAATGCTGAAAAGGCCCTTCGGGAACTTTAAATTGTATGTATTGCTTTTGATTCCTGTTTTGGTAATAAGAAAACGAAAGCTTATCCTGTGCGTGCTACGGTGGAGGTATTATGTCTGATTATCGCAACCGAGTTATCTTTATATTCTACTCTATAGAGATGGCCTGGTGATCTTGAGCAGGCGCCGCGGGTAGCAACGTCACCTATGTCACAGTTCGGGCTAGGTGCGCCAAAGCATGGTTGGTAATAGATCTCAAATCAACGATTCTAGATGTCACGACTTTACCCCAGCTATCCTCCATGGGATTGCTCGATCGCTTCCATCCTTTCCCTTGTTTCTAAAGCCATCTGTTTTGTATTCGCCTCAAGCTGTTCACCCAGTTCACCGAACCGCCACTTCCAGAACCTCCACCGTTCCAGACACAACATGTCGTTACCCTCATAAAACGGACCATTGGCAGCTTTGGAATGGTCGTTGTCCTCTTCGATAGTGACTGCACTAGCATAGAGAGGTTTGCCAGCATGGATGATCCATTCCGTTGCCACGGCCACGTTGCACTCGAGAGCCAGCCCATCGCACGGTTCCTCTAGCGCTGCCCGGAGTTCCCAGAGTGCAAATAGAGCCCACGAGTTAGTACCAAGATTCAAGAGTCGGGCAGCAAAGGCGTTGAGGTTGATCCACTCCGTTGCCTCCTCGCTCGTTGGTATGTGGTTGTCATATGTTGGGGCTGCACGATGAAACCCAATCCGGTGGTCAGAGGACAAGGTAATAAGACGATGGTTCATTAAGCTTAACTTACAGATCCACGCCTCTCTCATGCTTGGGCCTAGCAGAGGTAGATCAGTCCAGAGACGTGTTTCGGACTGTGAAGGACCACACGTCCTGAATTAGCCTAAACGTGCGTTAAGAAACCAAATATGTTTTTATCAAAACCTACTTGCCAAATCTCAACGGTCACCGGAGGCAATTCTGCCAGAGTTCTGACTAGCTCTACGAGCCGGTCTTGCAGGGGGTCGTCATGAGGAATTTTGCGGGCGCCTTGGATGACGATATCCCACAGCTGCCAGAGAAAGGTCTCAAGGTCGTCTGCATTGCTGCCCCCCATTCCCGCAAAACACTTCATGTGGGTGAGCCGGTCGATGGCGTCTGCAGCAGCTCGCGCAGAGCCTGCATTCGAATCTTGAAGGTACCTTCCAAGAACACCGATTATCTCCTGTTTCATCATGTTCATTTTCTCATGAAGGTCTGTGGCACGAAGATATAGAGACATGGTGGGAGTTGTGGGATCATTAATCCGCAAAACCTAATGGTAGTGATTGATTGTGCTACCTAGTAAATGGTCTTTCCGAGCTCATCGGTAAGGTGAAGCTTGCTGATCTGTAGTATCTGGTAGAAGAATGCCAAGAAGCGTTGAGATCGGGTATGTCTTGGCCTTTGGACCAGACCAGGCCAGACTCCGGAATCTTAATCCTCTGTTTCACGATAATCTAATAACATGCCACTTAAGGTTTACACTAGCCTATGGATCATCATTTCTAGTCGATTTCCACGAGAACCTGAGACCGTGAAGAGAAATCCTAGCAGAGGAAGAAGTCGCGCAGATGTAACCCAAGAGCCGGAACGGCGGTACCATTGCCCTCGTGGTGGAATAGCGACCGACCAATTAAATTTTCCTCTGCTTCATTCTCGTAGATCTCCACGGAGGCTTCTAATACCTATAACCTAAATATGGGTCGGGTTAAACAGGTCGTTAGGTATCTCAAGAGCGAAGGACGTACTTAGTTCACTGATGAACGTGGCCCCGATTTTAGCTATAATGACGGCTTTAAGGGGTATCCAGCACCTCTCCATGCCAAGCCTGGTGATGGATAACTCACATTGAATGGATATTGGTCCTTTAGAGGAGACCCCTTCGGAGTGCAGAAGTACAAGGCAACGTTGTATGTCCAGCAAGCCAAGACGAGACGTTCTTTTGATTAGGTTAGACAAACGGTTTGGGAAAGATAGTCTGTAGTCTAATGATGGGTCCAGGAAACGTAGGATCAAGGTATGGATCATTGCAGTAGGCTTGACAGAAGCCTATTTCAAGGTTGTTTCTGGGCAACGCCCTATCTGTCAGGTATATGTTATGGGTCTTGCATCACATGTTTGCGGTTTTAGCTATATTTCTGAAGCAGTATCATTGCCACAAGCTGTGCCGCTCCATTAGCAAGCGGGACCAGCGACAGGACTTACCTTCTACATTTGACCATTGACTTTTGCATTTTCTTCCGTGTGGCGGCACTTGAACTATGACTTGGGGATGCCATGGGGCGCCATAAAAGCATTCTCCACCGAAGTAAACGGCTTCATCGTTCAATGCAACCTAAGCAGACATCTAAAGTAACATATTGACTCGAAGTGGACAGTAGATTTCAGTTGGTTCATCACAGACCAAAGCCAGGCTGGTTGGCGCATGTAAATGAGAGATAATGTGGATGCGTTTCAGTTCCTCACTCCTTCGTTCCACTGGACTAGTATCGTTACATACTATCCTCAAAACCTGGCTGGGATCTAGACCTAAAGAACCTGCATCGTGAGCCATGCAAGGTACTCATTTCGCATCTTGCGAAACGCCAAGCTTGACCATCCCATGGACCGATCCATTGATGGGCAGCTCAGCTAGCATATTCCCTTGTCAGGCCATCTGGATATTAGCTCACCGGATGTGTAGAACGTTCTACCTCTCAGAAGGATGAGAGTCTGCTTGGCGGATTAGATAAATAGGTCCTTCCACACCAGCTGTAGTAAACCATCACAGCCCTTGTCATCCATTTCAACAAACTCCATTCGGTATATTAGAAATATTTACGGGTTAATACAAATGTTGTTGTTCCGTGTTGCAGCCCTCTTCGGCCTTGTGGCTGGGCTTCCTCATCTCGATGCTGCCCCTAATCTGTCGTTGACCGAGCCACAAAATGCATGCACTGATGGTGCTTCTTGTGCCATGAGTAACGTGGCTCCATTGGCCGATCCACAGCCGCAGGGCGTGCATCAAAGGCGCCAGGCGTACTCTGACGATATCGATAGTGTTACTGTGCGAATGCATGTGTCTGACTCCTACTATGCTGGAACGGACTACCGTATCTTCTTCGCCTTTGGCGATGCAGAAAGCACATTTGGAGGCGTCTGGAGCCAGATATCCACCGTCCGAGAATTTGCTGATAAAGGCGTTCAACAGTATAACAATATACTGAAGGTGTTCGACGGGCCCACCCGAGGCGATCAAGCAGAGGTAAAGTTCGACTTGAAGAAAGCCTTTAAGAAGGACCGCGTATCGGTGAGCGACCTGAGCAGCGTCAGTATTGCTGTGCTGCCCCCCTATGACCCTTCAGTTGGCACCCAGTGGTCAGCTGTCCTACAGGGAGGGTTCAAAATCCAAGGTGAATATTACCTCGAGGCCAATATCTGCACAATATAGTTGACCCGAATCGTCATAAATAGATATCACTTTGACAGCGCACCATATCGGCTTAAGCCGCGACTTGCAGAACAAACAATTCAATGGGCTGAATGAATGGCTTACCCCCAAGCTCCAGTGGACTCCAGGAATTGGCCAGATTGTGTGGAAAGGGGAGCTTGAATTGGAGAAATGGGTTGATCAAGACCAGAATCCTTTGAGCATTGACGAGCCAAGCCCTGATGGAGGTAGCTGTCCTCGGTTCTTGGGAAAAGGCGCAGTTATTGGCAAACGGCAAAATGATGGTGAAAATCCGCCACCAGAGTGGGATGTTTGGGGGGCGTTTGAAGAGGCTAAGAAACATCTTGATGCGAATACCCAAGTAGGGCGTGAGTGATACAGTTCCCAGACTACATTGGTGCTAGACTAACTCCACACACCTACCTATAGGGAATCGTTACCCACATCAGTTCAATAATCGCGAGGCTCTGCAAATACCCGAGGAGTTTAGGAACCGACCCCTGCAGGAGTTTCCCATTCTGCGTGGACAGGTACCTTACTCCGGCCAAGCCCCGGGAGCGATGCGTGTGATGTGAGTGATGATCCCGCTTTCCGTGCAGTGGCCCTGATATGCTGACATAGACGTTCTAGTCTCGCTCAGGTGGGTAATAACTGGATGCTTGCTGGCGTTATGAGACATCCAACAGGACGTGGCAATGCATTTGAGTTGTGCCAGGAATGGGGCAATGCTTATATGGCACAATGCTGGCCTAACGGACTTGACACTCTTCAACACCTGGAGTATCCCGGCTGCGATCGTGCCTGAGGATGCTTCTTCACAGGGTGTGAGTTACTCCAACGCCTTGTAACAGAGTACTGACATGTTTTCTATTTACTATCCTTTCATTGCTTTTCAAGTCGATTGGCAACGTGGAAGTACGCTCATTATGGCTTGGGGGACCGCTCAGGTACATCTCGGGCGTAGTACACCATGTTAGAAGCTACCTGATTGGGTTGGGTATTTTTAGACTCATAGATAAGTTTAATGAAACGTGGAACTATTGACGGGAGCTTCAAATGACAAACCAGAAAATGAGACTGAGCTATTCTATTTATTTTCACTTATTGAGGAAAAAGGAAAGATGCCTGAGGCATCCACAGGGAACCCAGCCAGCCCTGCGTTGCTCTTGTAGAACATTCTAGATATCGGCACGTAGACATCTTTCTCAGGGGATTCTCCTCCAACTGGGAACACGCCGTGTGATGTTAAGCAACTGCTAAAGGCACCCGGATATCGCTGGTCTCAATATGAATGAGTATCCGATTGCTCGGTTACCTCGATATGGATTCTATGTTTGCGGCCGCAGGACGTTGTCAGTCAGGCCTCTGAATTGGCCCAGGAGCCGTGTCTGCAATATAAAGTGCACTACTTGGCGAGCCAGGCTGGTGACGCCTGCTCCTAGGATCTGCCGGTTATCAGTCTATTCCGAAGCCCTCTGACAGTGTCGCATTTCATTCTCTTCTTCTTCCTCTGTCTATCGATCTGTCTCCCGACTCAATCAATGAATCGAAGATACTAATGCAATGGCCCAAGAGAACACCCCCCTGCTATCTCCCAAGGGATGCAGACATCAGGCCCAATGGATCTTATTCCTCGTCTGCACCGTCATCGTCGCAGTTGACTTTGGCGGCTATCTCTCTGTCGCCCCCTAGACCCAAATATTCGAGGACATCATCTGTCGCGACCTCCACCCGTATGCAGTTGCCCCTTCATCCACCTGCAAGAACGCCGACGTCCAGAGGGAATTGGCGCTCATCAACAGTTGGAGACCTTTGACCAGCTGCCCGGCATTATCCTGGCCTTACCATTTGGATTCATGGCCGATTGAGTAGGACGCAAGAAAGTGGCAATTCTGAGCATGCTGGCGCTTGCGATTTGTTCTCCTTCCATGGCACTCTCTGATATCCTGTACGAGAGACCTGATGATGCATAGGCTGGTATAGTCCTACCACCCCCCCGCGCGCCATGTGGTTCACTGCGTTATTCCAGATCTGTGGCGGGGGAACCCAAATGCGCTACCTCAATGGCCTTCACTATCATGACGAATGTCTATCCGGTTGAGAAACAGTCTCTCCTATCCCCTTGCTCATTCATATAGAACAAGGAACTGACAATATCCAGAGCGAATAAATTCTTCATCCTCGCCGCAGCCGCGCTCCTGGCTGAAATCCTAGCCAGCCCGATCCGCGCATGGCTAATGACCAACTCACCCTGGCTACCGTATCTTCTCAGCCCGGTCTGTGAATTTGTCGGCATGGTTGCGGCTCTGGCTATACCGGAGACGCTACCTAAGGTCTTAGACGTGGATCAGGATTTCCCTTCTCAGAGTGCTGCGGATGGGGATGGGAATGGGCATGCTGGTAGCTTCAGGGAGTTTTTCCGTCCCGCAGGGACGCGAATGCTGCGTCTAAGGGACTTTATCGGGGGCAATAAGAATGTCCTCGCGATATCGGTCGCATTCTTCGCTGTAAATGTGGGCCAACAGGCACTGCGGTTGATGGTGCAGTATGTATCGAAGAGGTTTGCCTGGTCGATGGCGAAGGTTTGTTTTCCGTCCATCTATATCTCTCACTATCTATGTAAGCATGTCCTGATCCTAATGCTGGGAGAAAAGGCAAGCATCCTCACCTCCCTGAAAGGAACCATCAGCCTCATTCTCCCCCTCCTCGGATTACCTATCATGGCGCTCGCGCCCCACCCGGTCCTGTTCAGCATAGGAGTGTTGATCCTCGCGCTGGGCTGGGGCTTCTATCTCGCCCTGTGCAGTGTCGCCAGCGCTCTGGTGTCGGAGGCTCAGATCGGTCTGCTAAATACCACCATCGCCTTGGTGCAAGGGGGCGGGGGCGCGTTTAACTACGGAATGAGTCTTGGGGGCCGTGGATTGGGTTGCCATATTTATTGGGCGCTGGGTTGCCTTTAGGCGCTGAGTTCTTGACGGGGGGACTGACGCTTGATTCTGATATAGTGTATAGAAGCGGCATATAATGTGTTGGAGTAATACGATAGAGAAAATATACAACTTGAAATCCTAGGAATTAACCGTGTTATTGGAGTAGAACTAGACCTCTAGGTACGACGAAGTATCAAGTCTGCAGCAGCAGATATCAGCTCCTAGTTCGGGCTTGACTGTATTTTATTTTTGCCATATATATCCATTTGTCGAGGCACGTGACCTCGCCTAGTTGTTGGAGGCATGAAGGAGTCTGGTATTCAGGGGTGCGGTTGCGCACCGCGAACTAGGCTAAATACTACTGAGATGCAGACTAAGGTAGTGGTGACCGGCACCCGGCAACAGGGGTCAGAGGTAGAGCCCATGTTCCAACACTAGTTGCTTAAGCCTGCCAGCTCTCCGACACAGAAATAATCAATATCAACAACCATCAATATGATCATCATGTCTCCAAGTTCTCCTGGCTAGAAACCTCGACATCCATCCGTCCCGGCATACCAAAAACAAGAATAAGAAAAACCTTGATACAAAACAAGCTCAGGGTAATTACCCACATTGGTCCACCCCCACTGCACCTCCTTCCATCCCGTCCATCTTTTTCGCCATGAGGCCCCTTAGGTACCGAGGATACTTGCGCCAGGGCCTTTTTCCACCTGGATTCCTAGCCGTAGTGGAGTAGCGTAACCGCTTGGTGGTGGTGCGCTGTAGAGGCTGATGGAGGGTTCTAGTGTGGTCAGCTGGTCCTTCACCTCTTCGTTCCCTCGAATTGAAGTGTTGCATGAAAGATGGCCCGACCACGAGCGATTAGTCCCCACCAATCGGATCACCACGAGATTTGCTGAGTCCAGGTGGCTTACTGTAGGGATGTTTACCTGATTTTCTGTACTTTAGGACATCAGACAAAAAGGCAACAACTAGACTGTCATAACCACCGGCGTCTTGGCGGGGCGGGTGGGGGGCCCTGAACCACTGGGTGGGTTAGATCTAGGTGCCCCCCCCCAACCCGCTGAAAATGACAGCCTAGATTTTACTTCCTAGATTACTCCAGTTAGGAATTACTCTTAGAGCGTCTTCTTGCCTTACAGACGACAGACAACTGCTGGTCCTTACTCTTGCCATTCACTATGGCCACGCAAACAACGACGACGAGGACGACGACAAGTATCCCCGAAGATTTCGTCCAAATGCGTAGGCTAGGAACGAACGGTACAGTTGTTCAAGAGAGCAATTCAGACTTAACTGGGGAGGATCATATAGACCCAGAGACTCGCTCAGCTGAAGAAGCTCAGGAGTACCCCACCGGTTTGAAGTTCTGGCTCATCATCCTCACTGTAAGTGCCTTGGTTGCTCTTGGAGGGCTGGACACCAATATTGTCGCCACCGTTGTGCCTAGGTACGTATTGGAAAGTTGATATCCTGTCTAAATCACACGTGGACTGTTAGAGACTGTAGAAGCTGATAATTCTCGGCTTGGTAGTATAACCGATTATTTCCACACTGTTGCTGATGTTGGCTGGTATTCTTCGGCATTCCGGCTCTGCTCTTGCGTATTTCAGTTCGTCTTCGGCAAGCTATACAAACTATTCTCTATCAAGCGTATATTCTTGCTCGCCCAGGCTATTTTCTTGGTGGGCTCCTTGCTCTGCTCCACAGCCGCGACATCGTCCATGTTTGTTGTTGGGAGAGCCGTGACCGGAGCGGGCTTTGCGGGTATCATCGGGGGGTTTTTCACCATCCTCGTGTATATCCTGCCTCTCCGTCGACGGCCACTCTTCTGTGGCATCTTGAGCATTATTGAAAGTGTGGCTATTCTTGCCGCACCTATCATTGGAGGACTTCTGACCGAATCGCTTGGTTGGCGATGGTGTTTCTGGATCAACCTACCCATTGGAGGGGCCACGCTTTTAATGACTATATTCTTATTCTCGGACCCAAAACCCAGCGACACGAGCATTACTTTCTGGCAAAAGCTAATTGAACTTGACCCACTAAGTAACCTGCTCTTTATCCCAGCGCTGACCAGTCTTTTTATCGCGCTTTCTTGGGCCGGCACGAAGTACCCCTGGGACGATGGTAAAGTTATTGGCCCTCTCGTCACCTTTGCCGTCCTCATCATCGCTTTTCTATACAACCAACGCCGGCGAGGTGATGCCGCTGCTTTACCGCCCCGTATTCTAAAGAACCGTAACGTCATTGCCGGCGCTATATTCACAATGTGCGCCAACAGTGCTATTAATGTGCTTGAGTATTACTTACCTACCTACTATCAAGTTGTACGCGAGTACTCTCCTAGTAGAAGCGGCTATATGATGGTCCCAATTGTGATTGGCGCCACTATTGGAATGCTCCTCTGCGGATCAGGAACTAGCACGATCGGTTACTATACGCCATTCATGCTCTTTTCTTCTACGTTGATGCCCGTCTTTGCAGGCCTTATAACAACTTTTGGAGTTAATACGAGCTTTGTACGACTTATCCTGTACTCTGGCGCGTTCGGCTTCGCAAGCGGAATAGGCTTCAACGCACCAATCAGTGCAGTACAAACAGCACTGCCCACCGACGATGTCTCACTGGGCCTGTCTGTTGTGCTCTTCGCACAACACTTTGGTCCCGCCGTGTCCATTGCCATAGCTCAAGTCATTTTTACGAATAAACTATCGACCAACCTAGCCCGCGCAGTCCCAGGTCTGAATTCTGCGACTATTGAATCCAACGGGCTGTCAGAAATTGTGGGACGTGCACCGCCGGCTCGACAAGGAGAGATCCTTGTGGATGTTGGTAGAAGCTTTGGAGAAACGTGGTATCTAGCCGTTGGACTGACATGTGCGACGTTGATTGGGAGCTTGCTCATGGAGTGGCGGTCAGTCAAGCAAAAGAACGCTTAAGCCATTAGAGACGACGTTGAAATCCGTGCTTTTGCTCAGGAGTTGTCCGGGTAAAAATAGAATTGAGGAGCGCAGCATATTGCTTCATTGTACGGTCGGAGTCGGAAACAGATTACCCTATCTGCAATTAAGAATTGTTTCCCGGACCCCAGTGTCTACTTGGATGTTTATTTCAACGGGCACTGTGCCTAACTACTATTCAAAATAAGGACATGAGTCCAATTACCGACACGATCCCTTTATGCACGTGGGAATTTATGTACTATAAAGCTACCTGTTGCCATCTAGTGCTTGTGGCATGAAAGGATAATAACACTAGGGCTTCGAGGAATTGCATAGGAAGCACACCGCATAGTACGCATCTGTCTGGATAGAATTAACCCTCTGAGAGCTACTATGGCGATAGAGAACATGCAGCTCCGGCTATTCTCTGACAGGACACGGTTCAAAACCGCTACTGCTGGAAATTTCCGTGCGTATCAGACAGCCTGCATCCGGTGCTGGGACGATAATGCTGATTAATATGACACCATACCTTTCGGAGAAAGTGCATAGTAGCCCTAGCTTAGTTAGATGCTGAAAGATAGTGGAACCAAACACGGGTTTGTCCAGCATACGATGAGATGTATCTAATCCTCTTCTTCAAGATTCAGTCTTGTTGCAATTGGATTCCTTCCCTGCTTTCCATTCACAGTCACTCTTTAATACATTGTCAATTCCCTCGCCAGGTTGACAGGTTGATCTATACTGCACCGTAGATCATAACACAGTAAGTACTTCCCTACCAGTTAACAACTAGTTACGACTTTAGTATATGAAGAGCCGAAGGTGCAGGCCTGGGCAGAGTATAAAAGGCAATCAGTTATCAAGCTGGCCTTAACAAAAGCTGCTCTACTATTCCTGCCTCTATTTATGATTCTATTCGGAATCATACTAATTCGGCTGAACAGCCTCATCACAAGGCTAATGCAGCAGGCAAGCGATTAACATTAGTAGCTGCAATCCAAATGTAAGTAGTTAAAACCTAGTTTATAACCAGTTAATAAATAGGTTTTAAGTAATTGCTAAAAACATTCTTCTAATTTTGCAAAGCCTGCCAAGCAGGATCATGTTCTTAAATATATGAATCGGACTTGTTTTGTATTCATCATCCCTATCGGACAGCAAATATGGGAGTTAATTATTTACGGCATATGGCACCGGAAGGTAAGAGAGATTTACATATATCATAGAAAGTATTATCTGCTAACCACTCTAAAACTGTTTAGAATCGCGCAAACATCGTCGCTCGCCTTCGGCTCATTTATCCATAAATTCTTACCAGGAATTACAGCCTCAAAGATCTCAATCCCAGTCACGGGCTTCAGGGTATGAATAAAACAGCTAATAATTTGTTACAATCAACCAGTTATTAACCACTTACCAACCAGCATGGTGTTTGTATGTTAACCATAGATGATACATTTGTTCGACGTATAAGGAGCTTTTTAACCATAGTAAACAAAGCGCCCTTAAATGCCATCCTGGCGTAAACAGCTTTTGAAAATGTAATCAATCATGCCCAAGATCTTTCGAGCAATCGATCAGATTGCTTAAGCTATCCATACCACATGCGAATACAGCACGTATAACCACCGCATATGAAAGCTCAACATAAACAGCGATTTTGGTAATTTCGCACACAGGTTGACGTGAAGAATCGACACTCCCCAGTAGAATAGCGCTAAAATAGCCCGATAGTAACATCACCCTGGATAACCGCGTGAAGCTCCAGGGCGACATCCGCCCTCAGGTCCAAATTGATTCTCACATTCAGGCTCGATTCTTTCTGCCTTGGCTTTGATGAACCAGCCTTGGGTGAAGTCACACCTCGATCGCCCCATGGCCCTTTCGGCAGTGAATCGGCGCCGGTGACGGATCCATCCGCCTGATCCTGTGGCTTGTGCTCTTTATCCTCAGTATCCGCGTGTTCTCCCCTGGTGGGAAGGATTAGCTTGGTGTATCTTGCAAATAGCCGAGCCAACTCCTGCAGGTAGAAGAAAAGACCAGACCTCACTGAACATGAGTGATTGCGGGAATAACACATACTCGTTACCTCCAATCATTTCCGTGCCTATTGTAGCCTCTTATAATGAGGATAGTTTGTGCCCAAACCAGATGGTTTAGGATAAGCAAGCCGGCAGGCTCAGATCGCATGCGACTCTTGTGCTGATGTAGTACAGGATGGGGCGAACTCCCCCGAATGTATGATTCATCGGTAGATAATGTCTTTCAAGCCTGACGTAGTGCAAGCATCAAACGCACTACCCTTTCTCGCCTGACGAGGGCAAGAGATAGACTCATGTGGGAAGGATCCTCGGTCAATCTGAATTTTGTTTTCCTCATTATCCGTTTTCATCATGTCTGCTTTGGCTAGGTTCGTTGCCGTCATAGATCGCTTTTCTTTTAAATCATGTTTGGGTCGAGCGTGCCAAACCCAGGATAGAATTGGTGGGTGGGGCTAGCACCATGACTGTTTATAAATGGTGCATCCACTACGTTCCCACCATGCTGTCCCATGCTACAATCACACGATTTTGATTGACTCCTCAGCAAATAGACTAACTGGGCCAGTCACACCAAGAGCAAGATGGTAATAGGAATCGCCATGATGGCGGCAATGGTCCCCACTACATTAGGGTTGAACGAGGCAACCCGAGGGGCACAGGATTCCGAGGAGAAACGCAAAGAAAATGAACGAAAAAGGCGATGCCACTTAATCGCCACATGTGACATCAACGCAGGGTCAGAGAACGAGAGGCGTGAAGTGCACAATGCCAAGGTCTACCTGGGTTCAGACCATAAGGTATGAGAAACATCTCTATTACGATGTAGTAACCAACAGCCGCCAGCTCACTAGTCACATAAAGTTATACATTTGCAAGCGGCCGTCTCCCTCCATGACTGCTTTTAACGGGCATTTTTTTGCTCTCTCCGATTTTGAGGAGGGTAATCTCAATGGACTTGTTGCAATAAGCGGCGAAATCCCACCTACCCTGCGGTGGGTGTACCTGGATAAATATACTTACGAGATGAAATGGGGAGGGAAGAAAGATAGAGTCGACCACATAAGTGGTCCTTTCGATTTGACTCATGAGGGAGACTATCTCGCTATGAATGACACTCAGAGATGGCTAGCAGTACGTGTAGGAGATGCAGAGCGGGAAATGATGGAAGCAGGTGAAGGCTTGTGGAGACTGCAGGTTGACTGGGATGAGGATGATGGCGCGTTTTTGCCTCCTGGCACCCAAAGTATGCATATCTATCTGAGGAGAACTCCAGCAAGCTCATGATGCTATCGACGTATTGTCATAGGTATGACATATTACAAATCACAGTTTTTTCTTCCATGGATTTGTGCTGCGCTCGAGTTCATTTTTCAAGCTACCCTGAATAGCTCTCATGTGAAGGCTCCGAATACCAATTGAGTAGTAGATCAATACTAGCTAAGGTGGGTCTGACTGACCATACGTCGTGTTTCCTTTTTTTTTTCCCCTTTGACCTCAATATCATGACGTTAAAACGTTTTGGGCAAATATTTCTCAAGCGTCGGACAGCAGGAGAGAGAGAAAACAGTAGAAAATAACATACCGCAATCCAAGTCAAACAGTGATTAATCCCAATCTAGACAGGTATTGCGAGTCGTTCGCGCAAAGAAACGCCCTCCTGTGAGATAGGCATAATCAAGTCGTCACTTGCTTCTGCACTACCAGATCCAAACTTTTTCAAGTCCCATTTCTCCACTCCTTCGACACCCTTCAGCTCATTTTCAAATGCTTTGAACAAGTCGGTATTGAGACATTCGTATTCGGAGTACTCCTTAGGCCAGTCGCCCAAGCGTTCAATAGCAAGCTTGAGCAAATGCAGGTGCTGTCGAACATACTTCCCTCCGTTTTCTTGCCGCTCGCCAGGACTGGGGGATGCAGCATCTGAGCTACCGAGGCTGCTTGGCTCTTCCGATGTGGAAATAAAGTAAGATGGATCTACGAATGACCGTAGGGCATTTTCATGTAGCATTGCTGCCTTTTTGTAATAGCGGTACGCCAAGTCGCGGTATTCCTTTTGGTTCTGGTATCCCTGTGCGACGCTCGTGTACATTTGGGACAGAAGCACGGTCATCTCGACGGTGCTTTGCTGGCGCGGGCCGTGGACACGAGCACAGTTGTACACGATGTCTTCCGCCAGACGGATAGCACCGACATAGTCACTCGTTAGGTAACGTGTAATGACTAGCATACGGCCAAGGGCAAGGGTGTAGACATGCTCGTGTTGCGAGGTGCCACGGGCTTCGCGAGCATTCCAGAGTGAGGTGAGCACTCGGACCAAGGTGTGGTAGTCCTTTTGTTCATCCAGAAGCCCGATCAACCGGTTTAGATTCATTAAATCTAGCTGGGTTAGATCGACATTCAGTTTCTCGAAGTTGGTCAGTGCCTCCTTCGTGATGGTGCCCGACACTGTAAGTGTTTTTTCTCTGATTGAGGCCTCCCCGCGGGGTTTGATATCACGGCCGGAGATTGCCAGACCCAACTTGAAAACCAACTTGACAACTGGCAATGAAGAAAACCCGTTGTGGGCCCGGATATACTTGAACGAGGCCAACGCCAGGTCGCATGCAGTCTGGTAGTCCCTCGAGGCCAGGAGTTGAGTGACACGGTTGTAGCTGGCAATGGCGACAGAGCGGATAAATGCCCGGGAGGAATGCGAATTGAAGTACTGTAAAAGTGTGCTGATAAACACCTTGCCCTGGGCAAAGGTGACATCAACTCTGTCGCGCTCCGCAGAGGTGAAGTAATTAGTGAGTTGCTCTTCGAGGTGGACAGCATTTGATTGGCGGTGCCTCGCAAGTAGTAATCCATGTAAGCGGGATGCGGTGGAGATCATGCTCTGGACACTGCTGGACTTCGCCTTTATCTCAGTTCTGAATCGCTCAAAGTATAAATACTCGGTCAGCAGAGATGAGTAAATTTCGTTGACAGTGAAACAGACGACTTCCCGCTCTTGAAGTCCGTACTCGAGCTGGGCTAGAAACAAAAGACTTTGGTGGTTTGAGACCACGTGAATGTTGATAGAGTTCATGGTGGAGTCTTTAGCGACGAGCTGTTGGTAAATCTCCTGCGTGAGGTTCTTTGCGCGTTGAACCTGCCCTGAGGCAATAAAGCTGGAAGCAATGCTCTGAGCCGCTAATGACAGTTTCACTGCCGAGGTCTCTTTCGATATAATCTCGACGGTCGCTTCCTCCAGCAGCGAGTAAGCTGCTTTGTATTCTCTACGACGAGAATAAAGGGACACAAGTGACTCCATCTGAGAGAGAGTTTCCTGGTGGGCCCATCCGTAGGTAGACCGGATAGTCGATAGACGTTGTCTTTGAATGGTGACCACTTTGTGAAACTGTTGGGAAGTAACACTCTCGGTACTTGAAGTGACCGCAGTCATTTGCTCTTCGTAGAGGGCGTCCAGCGTCGCCTGAATGCCCTCATAATCGATGTCCACTTTAGGAGCTTGTATCTGCAATAGCTCCTCATAGAGGCTGATTGCTTCATACTTGTAGGGATTAATATCCTGACATATTAGGGCTAGTGTAGTGGTGGCTTGGATCGTGACCGAGGCTGTTGTTCCGAAGAGAGACAGGCATGCCTTACGGAATTGTACCGTCACATCATGAATGACACTAGTGTCAGCACGTGTCATACGTAAACAATATACATAGCGATTGTAGGTAAGCATTGCAAAGGCCTGGTCTCCAATATTGGGATTGGTGCTCGGATGCTGTAAGGTGTTCAGGAGCGTCTGGCATGGGCGCAATGCATCTGAATACCGTCCTTGGCGCAGAAGCTCCGTGAGAACGATCAGAAGAGGCTCAAATGCGTCTGGATGGCAAGTAGTCGAGCCTTGGTTCAGAATCTCTACTATCTGTGCATAGTATTCGACGGACACCGGGCATAGACGCGTTAGATCCGCTAAAATCCACAGCTCCTTGAGTACCGTCGAGTGCTTTTGTCCATAGCGTTTAGTATAGTCAGTTAGTATTTCCTGGTGAATACTGATAAGCTCATCCGTTCGGGATGTACGCTCATAGAAACGTAGAAGTGCCACCCTAACTCGTTCAAGGAGTTTATCCGTAGTCGGTCGGTCATGCCGGAGAGCATAATACAGACGCAGACGAATATATTCCTCCTTTGCTAGTCGCCGTCTTGCACGATAGCAAGTGCTCAAACGTTCAGCTAGCTCGACGCAGCACTCCACATTACTTGACGGGAGGACAACCTCTTCGAGAAGTGGAGCAAACAACGCTGGCCAGATACCTTGCAAGACCAGTTTCATGGTTTTTGAGGCATCATGGAATCTGCGTTGAGACAGGTACATGCTGATCAGAGAATTGGTTGCTGTTGTAGAGAAATGCTGCGTGGTGGCTGTGCTGAATACAATCTCCTCAAGGGTGGACTCGGCCACCGTTGATGTTGGGGAAGACGCTGCCTGTATAATTTCCTGGGACGTTGAGTGAATGAATCTCTGGATCTCAGAGTAAACCGAGCTCTGTCGACTGATGCTTTGGGCACAATGCTTCAGTACTCTCATTGCAACAGTACACAATCCAATAGACTTCATGAGCTTGGCAATCTCGACGAATTGCGATACAAGCGCCTCAGATATTGAGGTTGTTTGCTCATGTTCCTCCCAAGTGCCCCAGAGAATGGCGGCAACTTGGTTATCCTTCTTTTGGTTTAGGAGGAAATTTGAATATGCCAAGACTGCCTGAGTATTCATCAGTCCCCACTCAACAGTGCGGTGGAGCCGGTATTCCCAGCTGGACCTTTGCCAGATTTCGACGTATATGAGCTCCGCCGCGTTATGGTTGCCGTTTTGAACATGCTGCTGCGCTTGGCTGAGAAGAGACTCAAAATCAAAAGTCGAGGTAGCCTCTGCGTCAGCCTCTATTTCGTCCAATGAGAGGCTTGTCCCAGCCACCATGGATTCCTTGCGACCGTGCAGGTGGATGTGCAGTGAATCATCGGGAAATCCGGATTCAACCCCCTGGATTGTACCCTCATTCGTACTACTGGACAAGGTGGCCAAAACCTCCTCGGCGTGGTGAACCTCCTGAATGGCATGGTAATGGTCGGCAAGCTGGGTTGATGTAGATATGAAGATATCACTTGTCGACCCATATTGAACTTTATAACACTCCACCAGTAACCGGAGGATCTCAATTCGCTTCAGCATGATTGTCGTTTTTGAATTCGTGACATGGGTAGTGGTGATTTCCAAGTAATATTGTGCTATCTTCATAGTGATGCGGTGCTCGGCTGAGAGCAGCTCCTGACAGAGCTTGACGGTGTTATAGAATACATTCTCAACGTTAGGAAGATTATCATGGATTTTCCAATAGAACAACACCTGGCATAAGCTTGCCTGAAGAGTGGTCGGATGGCTGGAAGTCAGGATCAATTGGTAGAGGCGTATCTGAGTATCGTGTAGAGACACCTGCACTGGGGTTGCTCTGGTCTCCCAGACAGTCATCTCAAACAAGGGTACATTTATGCTGGTGGGGATTACAGCACGAAGCTCTTTCGCAGCCGCAGAGATTTCTCGGTCAGTGCTGCAGCCCATTGCCGTCCTCACATGGTCAACCCAGTAGCGAAGTGCGAAATCTAACAAAGGGTACTTCTCCATTAGACTGCGCCTAGACTGCGGCTCTAGCGACTCCAATGTTGGCTCGCGTCTATCAGGCACAGTATGATTTGTGTAGAGCAATAGGCGCTGGGCAAGATCGAGGTTTCTGTTCTTGATCTCAGGCAGAATGCTGCCTCGATTGAAGATGTCCACGATACAGTCGCGGAGCTTTCCGTGCCGAAGAAAGACCAGGTTGTTTTGAATAAAAACTAGTGCAGCGACCGGCTTAAGTAACTGATATGGATTTGGTAGGTCCTCCTCTAAGATTTTGTCCTTGTCTTTCTGGATAGAGAGCAGAGCGGACAATTCTCGTACTGATAAAGGGCGGCAAGCAGTGGCAAGCCAAACTATGAGCTTCAATCCATCTTTGTGCAGGTTGGATTGCAAGTTGCGCGAGACAAGATCTCTTATAGTGGTCCCTTTCTTGACAATGCTATCAATAGCCTTCTTAAGTCCCTGCGAGTTGGATGTTTCCTCATCCCGGGCTTGTTTTGAAGCGAGCTTGGCCCACAGGAAAGAGCCCTTCGAAGCCTCGGCAACCCGTGTAACATTACTTTCCTGCTGCGCTTGGGGCATGCTGTTGAAAGCGTCGCTACTCTGGAAGACCCTCCTGACAACTGCCGCGATGTCGTCGAAGATGAGCTCTGGTGTAATACGTACTGTGGCTATTCTGTCTTGCGACGAGTTCGTCGACTGCAGCTGGGAGGTAAGCAGGATCATCTTAGTGCTCCTCGAGTGAGCTGTTGCATTTCGGAGTCTCTCCAGGAGAGCGGACTCCCCACAGCTCACTTCGTCAACGCCATCAACAATCAAAATTAAATCTTTCGCACCGGTCCGGCTGGCCTCGAGTGCGGTTCCCAAAGCCTCCCAGAGCATGTCGCCGTATGCTTCGCCGTCAAATGTTTCTTGACACTTCCTGTATGTATCAGAGAGAATGCGGTAAAGACGCATGTTTCCTATTTGCTGTTCAAATAGTTGAGAGAGAATGGTCTTGGCAATAGCACGAGGCGTGGTATTGGCAAGAACCCGACTGTCTGGAGTCTCAATTAGCAAGAAGAACTAAGTGGCTCGAGCTGCATTCCTACTCACTAATGGGCACAAAAATAGATCTGTAGCTAACGTCTCCAACGGGCTGCTGCAGGTGATCATTGATAACTGTAGCCAGTATGGACTTTCCCGATCCAGGAGAGCCGGTAATCGTGAGCATTTGCTGGTCGAGTTTTAGGAAACGAGTCAAGTGGGGTAACATCCAAACACAAGTTGATTCTTCCCGTTCTTGGGCAAACTGTGATGTGGCTTCCACTACATTCGCAAGGACAGGGTCCTCTGGTTCAAGCCAACGCTTTATAATATTCATTTCGGTAACTGTGGCACAGTTAAATGCACAATCCTACGTGCAATCGGGATTCCACGATACCTTTGTCACCATCATAGCCCTCGTGCAGTAGCTGATATCTCCACATTAACTCAGAGATACGCTCGCACCGACCTCGGAAGCTAGCAATGGGGCCAGGAAACTCGCTATAGATATCAATATTTAAAGACCCGGAGGTAAGACGCCGCACAGCTTTGTAGAAGGACGTTGCAATGCCCGCAACCAAAGTCACTAAGTCGGCAAGAGCAAGGCTCAGCTGGTCTTTGATATCGCCAGAGACAAGAAACAGCTCCCCTCGGTTGAGGAGTCTCCCTAGGTCCGCCGAGCAGCGATAGAAAAAGCCAAACACATTCATGAGGGCGCACGAATTTTCTTCTCCGAGCTAGAATGTTGTATTAGTTTGGTCAAACTGCGAATCCTCTACTCCTACGCGCGGGGAGCCCCACCTTTAGTAGACTAGCACAATGGACATAGGCGAGCTGGGCGGCTAGGTGGCTGTCTCCCGCAAATTCTTCAATTGCCTTGTCAAATGAATGCAGACGCTCTACGAACAAGGCGGCCCACACTAGCACCTTGTCGTAAGGGCTTCCTTCTGCAGGAAGCTTTTCCATTCGCTCTGCGCGAATCCATTCAATAACAGCAGCGTAATCAGTCTCTGAAATCTTGGTAGACATCATTGAATCGCTGCTGCGACGGGCGAGCGAGCTAACGACATCAGCCAGCATAGGATTACCTCCGCCATTAGAGTTGATAGTGCCCTGTGAAGAAGTGGTGAGTCGAAATACACTGCTAGAGGCACTTTCATTGTTTTCCATGTTTTCCAAATCAATCCCGGACCCATGAAGTGAATTCGGGTGTAGATGGGTCCTATATGGGTGGGAGACGTGGGCTTGGAACGAAGTTGCCATTTTTGACTTGACTTGACTTGCAAAGGGAGCGAGTTAATCATCATAGTGACCATCGACACAGATTGGAAATGTCTAGTTTACCGGACGTTGTACGTCTTAAATCTTCAAGCCCGCCACCGGTAAGATAATAAGTCGGACACCCCGAAACCCTACTTCCCTCAAGTGTGTACGTAACGTAATTCAACTATAGAATACACAATCTATAGTGGATGGAGCGATATCTATCTCACCAAGTCAAGGATCAGTTGCCAATCCGATAGAGTTGCGATGATGTCTACACCATCTGTCTCTGACGAGTTCAGGGACGTTAACTAGAGTCGGTACTGCCGACATGAGAAATAGATGACGAAAGACTCTATTTTATCAGGAACCTTCTATATTGTCTATTCCTGGTCACCTATGATTTGCGTTAGCATATACTCTATGAAGGTGATTAGCTGCGGAGATGGCTTCCTGAACAACAAAGCAATTGGTACAGCGATCCACGGATGGTCTTTGACCAAAACGTGGGAAAACCGAAATACATCGACCTGCTGTCAGTCGGGGTATATGCGGTGGGTACTCTAAATCACTGGTTCATAACATCATGCGCTTACGGAAGCTTGTGCATGCGGGAGCGTTGTCAGGTTAGGGTTCGCACCCAGCTTCCGCATGCGGCCAATTCCGGTGATTTGGTTCCAAGACTAGACTCTGCCGTGGAACTCGCTCCGGATAGGATTTGGGTTTGAATCCCATCTCTCAAGCGCGGCTTCCATGGGACTATGCATCTGCCACTGCCGTAAGTGTTACTTGTATAGTAGTAGTGTGGAGGTTACCTAGACACTATAATGCATTCAATGTTTTGTCCCCGCCTTATCATCAAGTGGACTTTCACAGAAGACGTTCCGTGCTACGGGGTTCTGTGGTAGGTCCTTTATTAGACCCACGCAGTTAGGGCACTGAGCCCTCGAGGAGGGAATAAGAGAATCGCACACAATTATATCTAGTTTTCTTCAAGAGACTTAGTCTTGTTGCAATGGGACCTCTTTCCTGCTCTCCATTCATAATTATTTCTAATAAATCGTCAATTCCCTTGCCCGGTTGGCAGGTTGATCTATACTGCACCATATATCATAACATTCCGCTTGGATGACGTCACCATAAGCGTGCCCTCTATCTGTGCCCTAAACAGCGGGGGTATCAATGTTGCTTCTGAGCCAGAAAATGAAGACGCTAGGGAAGTAGAAGATAATGGAGTTATTCTTCCATTGCCGATCACACAGCAACGTATACCAGGAAGGATCTGGAAGCGTTCAAGACTTTTCGATGCATATGAAGTCGACTAAGAATCGTTCTGTATTTAGTTTTGATCCCGAAACATTGCTCTCTTGATCTCGATTCTCTAATGCGTATAGACTTTGACTATAATGTCTAGTATGTAAACCAAATACTTGAAAATACAACTAAAATCTGCATAAAATATGCAAGTCTCGAGCTTCCCATCTTTGTCCTATTTGACAACCGGCGGGTCAGGGCGAGGCCTACATATGGCTGTCTCATGCGATTAGAAGAACTCTAAGCATCCGTATCAACAGTGTATTCTTGCCTTCGTGTAGTAGATCAACCTAATTATACTAGGTTAGAATTAGTACTTCGTTGGGAATCTTCGATGAGCGACTTGGCGCATCCTTTACATTGGATAAAGGCTGTCGCACCCCTGTGCCGAAAATAGCCACTTCTGCATATGTGTATATAGGTAGTATTAAGTATGTCCAAGAGCACTTTCAATAATCCCAGCCAAGAGTCTCCCAAAAGGAATCCCATTCGCCTCAGCGCTTGATGGTAATGGTGAATGGCTTGGAAGCAGGCCAGAAATAGGGTTCACCTGTGACAAAAAATGAGTCTATAGCTCGGATATCAGAATAATTTGATATTACCCACCTCTAATACATTCGGAACGGAGTCTGGGCCCCCGGAGTCAAAACGAATGTCCACACGTCCAGCATCCCGACAGCCTAAGACATTCCAGGCATCCAGGGCAACCTGGCAGGCGGCTTTAATCTGTGGGTCGGTCATATCGGGGGTATCAGTGTACGCAACAACCTCAGGCCCGCACGACTTGGCCTCTCGGCTAGCAAAATCCAGCTTGGAAGCGTAGCCATTCCTGTTCTTGGCTTGCCAGAGATGCTCTCTAACACCGATAACCCGGCCAGAAGTACCCGTTCCAAGAATGCTCACTGTGACCTCCCGTCCTGAAAGAAAGGATTCTACCAAAATATCCTGCCCCGGAAATTTGGCTGCTAATTTCCGTACAGCCATCTTAAACTCTGCCACATCACTTACTTTATTAAAGCTACCAATGCCCTTAGACGACCCCTCAGTGACTGGCTTAAGAAAGAGTGGACCTGGTGGCATCAGTGTCGTAAATTCAGGAAGGCTCATGCCCAGGTTGTTGGTCGGGACCATTATAAAAGGTGCAGTAGGAATCTTATGGTACTGTAGTATGATCTAGGTTTCCATACAGCCTTTAGCTGATATGTCGTCTTTGCAAATGAACCAAAGGATATTATAGCAGGGTACCTTTGTATTTGCCTTGTTCTGACATAAAGCCATCGTCGCAGCGTCAGCAAATGTGTATGGTATCTGATACGCCTCCAGGAGCGCCGGAATCTGCGATTCCCGCGCTGACCCATGGAATCCTTGCGCCATATTGAATGCCAGGTTCCAATCCTTATGTTTATCAGCCGCTAGCTGATGGATTAACGCCCCGATTCCTGGGACCACCGTGACATGGTGACCTAATTCCTTGAGTGTGTTCGCGACTGCCTGGATTTCTCCTTCGTGCGCAAGAGCTGCACAGTGCTCTTCGGAATAACCGAGCCCCAGATACGTCGACCGTTCCTCAGCAATCAGAGCAATCTCTAGGCGAGATCCAACGGCTTCGCTCATACTGCGAGATTAAAAAGAACTAACAATTGATACGAACGGAATTGATCACAGCCGGAATCAATCGCAAACTAGATTTAAGCCTTGTGAATGCTAATCTCAAAGAGGATCAATATATTGTAATACCATATACAAGAAATATATCAAGCTAGCATCTGCAGGAGGAAGAATAGAGCGTTTTAATGTCAAGGAGTATTTACTGCTTCACTTGTGATAAGCAACGTTCAAGGTTACTTTGGACTAGTTCTACTGACGTTTACTATTACGTCTCTACCTCCGCATTCAGTTGATTGATTTTCTAACTTGAAACTTTAGGTTTAGGAGGCTATTATTTCCTATTCCGCAACCGGACGTTCTAGGCGGGAATGGAACATTCCGACCACAAATACCCTTCACCGCATCCTATATCCTAAATTCGAAGCCAGAATGGCGATAAATAAAATTCTAAAGTCGTTCTCAGAGTCTATATATCTATATCATAGAAGTAGTCTAGTACATCAAGTCATTAACATGACGCTGAGCCGCGCGCTTCTGTTGGAGGTGCATCTGGGAGGGATGGCGTCGGATTGTGTCATAGTTCACTGTCCGGAAGTAATACTGGCGACAGGCGTAATTCTTATAGAGCTGCAGCAAGGAGCTGACGGTAACCTATCCGGACGCGGGGACGCGGCCGCCCAATCCCGAAAACGTACGTCCGGTCGTCGCAGGTGTTGTAAGACTCCTGCGGATCGGTGATGGTACCTGCTTGTATAGGAGATGATGGGTGATCTGCGATGCCCTGGGGCTCAGGGCATACTGATACTGCCGACAGAGAATGAGATTCTCAGTCGAGGCCCGTACCAAGCCACAGGCTTCGAAGGCCTGGTCCGAGACGTGGATGCCCATGACAGTGGACCCCAAGATGCTCGGTCGTGTCCGGCGATGGCCGTGGAATGATCAGGATCTACGGATAACTCATTTTCTAGCATGATAAAGTGTATTGAGCCACTCCTGAGACAATACCCGATAGAAGGAAAGAGAATGCGGATCGTACAGACTACAGGGAACATTAAGTGTCTTCCAGCGCCCAAGCCAGACTCAGGGGCAAGAGCTAGGGGAAGGTGGCCAAGACGACCAATCAGGGAAGCGGAATGGCGGATGGGTCATGGCGAGGTCTATGGAGGGGTTTATGTCGACGCTCACATTGAGCTCTCTTCGCATATTCTGGGACTATGTCAGAGTACAGCGGACTTCATCTGAGACGACTAACTGGGTTGGGCTACAGACACTGCTAAATGCTCCAAATACTTAGGGAAAGGGAGCGAGGACATGTAGGGGGCATCAACGGTATATCAGGAAAGTCTGCAGTTCCGGCCTAAACCGAGCGGCTCAATTCACCCCCGCATATTCACATTATTCATGCCCAGTACAGCAGTATTCCCTGGTCTACTGAGTTTGTCGACATCCTTGGCTCGGTCTCCAGACATGGAGAGACCATCGGATCAGGTTCTACTTGCAAATAGGCTCAACCAAATCATAACACTCAGTGACCGCATGGCGGGTATCTCTCGTTTGCAGGGTTGATTTATCTCACTTTTTGTCCAAGACAAACATACCTCCAAACCAACCGTAGGCCCTGCTAAGCCTACGGCCATAATTCCGGGCAACTTTAAAGGGCAACTTTCCCCGCGGGTGGGGTTCGTGGAATTGAATGTTCCTTTCAACATCCAGCCTGGTCGGCTGAAACAGTCAGACAGAGCTGTAAAGCTGCATGGCCGTGAAGCCGACCGAAGTCATGGCATGCAGAAAGTCATTCCACGGGACTTCACCCGGCGTTGATGTCACTGCAGGGTTGAACGAAGACGATCCGGAAGACCTTTAGGGCAACGCGCATCCACAGAAAAGGTGGGCTGACGATCAGCAGAATTGGGCCGCAGTAGCGTTTCGACTTCCCTGACGGGTGCGGCGGTTGCTCGTGGCGTTCCGTGGGTTTTGACCTTTGCCTTGGGCTGTGAGAGCTCCAGTGTCCTTGCCGGAAGGCCGGAGTAGATCCTGGATATTGCTTGATACGGAGCGTAGATATCGACTTCGCCTACCTTATCCTGTGTAGATGCGGTAGGCTGGGGCTGTTCCGGCTCAACCCACTCTCGAGTGCGCTGTAAGATGCGCGGCTGGGAGAGGAGGTTCCGCACAGCCGTCCCATGCAAGTCACCAGCTTTGGCGACCATGGTCTGGTCAATGGCTGCCCAGAAAGCATCCAGATGGCTTTCCGCCCTACGCAGCGCCTCCACGTTTTCCTTGGTGGGGCGCTTTTCGATGGGATAGATGAATCTGCCATTGGAAGGTTCGCCAAGATTTACAGCTCGACTTGATTTGCTTGTCTCGGGAATCGCGACCTCAAGTGCGGCTAGGATCTGGCCCCATGACTGAGTCCGCTCGGCAAACTCCTGCTTAAGTTTATTCTCACGATTAACAAGCTCGGATTCCCAGCTTCTAGCCCATGGCTGATAGCGGGTCCACTGATGCAAACATTGGGAGACGATCGAGAGGTCACCAACCACCCCGGTGATATACGAAGAGAGTAGTTCTCGCGCCTGTTTCCCTGATTGAAGCAGTCGCTCCAGCTCGTCCACAATTACAGACATACCAACGAGGGACAACTCATGGCCGTCCTCCTATCACCGTTGAGGTCCTTTCAACATCTCCTGACGATGCTCTTTGACCTCAAACAGCGTTTTGGCGAAATAGTCCGGATCCTCGCGTAAGGCCCAAAGGTGATCTTCTGCGGCGGATGCCCTTGCGGCGAGCAGCGACTCAATACGGCAAAGATCGAGTTGCGCAGGAACGCGATACGGGGCTTCTACAGCCATCATACCCAGAGACTCGAAGCCGCTTATCTCGCTTTCGGGCTTGAGCTGCGGCTCTGGAAGAACAGGGAAGGAGTTGCAGGTTAAGGTGGACACTGGAATGTCATGAAGAAGCTGCCGGCGGCATTGAATGAGAAAGGTTAAAGTCGCGCCTGTGCCTCCATTACCACTAGGCCTTCTCCAGGATGAAATTATTTTTGTTTATGCATCCAGTCGAAGGCGTCTGGATGGTCCTCCCAGGCTACGAGCTGACCATACTTTAGGTGGAAGACACGGCAGACCCAGTCGGGGCGATCACGCCACGTCTAAATCGGTATACCAAAGCTGTCAACAATTAGCTCAGCACTGATCTCCGGCCAATAAGGGTTGCAGGTAAAGGTCACAAAGAGTGAGGGGTTCCCAAAGTGTCGTACAATGGCCATTGAATCCTGGTAGCGCTGTTGCATAAACCGAACACTATCTTTGACGGTAAACGGCAGGATATACCGACGACCGAACCTGATCAGGTCCCATATGCTCAGAGAAAGCCCTCATGGCGGTTGAGTACTTCCCGGCCCGCAGTTGGCCTTGGTTGAACCGGTAGAACTCCATGTTCTTAAGATTATCGGTCAGAAAGGCGTCCACCAACCACTACCGGAACAGCATGCCTCCGCGGTGCAAGATGTTGAAGTCCCGCCTGCGGATATAGAGGAGCCAACGGTAGTACGTCACAGGCATAATATTAGTGTTTTTGCGAGTACTTCCAGACTTTGTTAAACCAGATAGCTTGATATGGTAATGATAGCTGCGGCCACCGGTGGAATAGAAAATGGAGTAGGCCAGGGGACCATAGAGGGCGTGCTCCGGGTGGATAAAGGAAAGATACCGGGGACGTGCAATTGATCTGAAGCTCATGCACGAGAGCCCATAAAGGACGCTGGGATCTGAAATCGAAGACGGTCCGACTGTACATGATCGCTAGTACCGTGTTTTCGTCGAAGATATAGGGGTTATCCGGCTCCACTCCTGCCGGTGTCAATCTTGGCACAGACAAGAGTTGTCCACGAACTGATCTCAACCGAATTGGCGAAGTTTGTCATGGCTGGTTGTCTGAACTTGTAGAAAGGCATGCCTAGATTGCAGCCTCCCTAACGGATCATGTTCCCGGACCTTTGTTGTGTATTGTCGTGCATTTTTACTTTGCTACAAACGGAAAGGAAAAGAACGACTTTCGAAGTCCATATCGGTTTGGGACATAATTCCACCGTTGTTGTGTACCCATGACACCTGACTAGTTTGTTACAAACAAGTCAGGGCCTCAGAGAGCCCATCCAACAGGCTCTGCTAGAGTTGACAGTGCTACTACACCGTGAATCTCCCACATCATCTGTAAATGCTTGCTTCGTAGTCATAGACTGCGGGTAAACTCTTTCATGGCTCAGCGTACGGTGGTCCACGGTCAGACAAATCCTACCTAGCAACGGTACCTGTCAACTAGCCTACTGGAAATAGCTTAAGAGAGCCTGAGCTCTATAGTGGATTCCCCGCACGGGCTGCATCGGTATACCGCATGATGCTTCGACACAATACAGTCAAACACCGGCCATAGGCTCCGCTAGATCGTAGAATAGTCATCCTTATACAGCCGCTTCCCAAAATAGATTTCTATGATATACACTTCAACATTATTCCGAATCCTATATCCAAGTTTGTCTAGTTCTTTCAGAGTTAGTAGATTTGAAAGAGGCCAACCATATTCTAGGACTCTGAGGATACTAACTATGTTTGGTTAAGTATATCCTGGCAAAAGGGTTTAAAAACAGCGTTGAAGTGTATGTCGTGGAAATATATTCCGGGAAGCACTGTACCGACAAGGCTACTAAGGCCATAGAGGGATAGGGACATGATCTCAGGAAATGTATTGTATGAGCCCCTAATTGATGCAGCAGCCTCCATACAGGCTAATGCCAGTCACTACAGAGACGGTCCGGCTTAAGCCAAAATCCAAGTTCCACCAGGGAGAATACATCGATGGTGACACATTTCCATTCACTTCTTGCTACCGGAAGGAGTATAGGTCGATCCACCTTTTCCATCGTTGTAGTATGTACTACCATTGGAATTGGAGTAGTAGTAGGATCCGTTGCTAAGGTCTGTTAGCTGGAGACTCGTCAGCGTGTAAACAAAACGGACCTGTTCGAATAGTGGTAGGCATCACCACGGCCAGGCCCGTTGGAGTCGGATCCCGTTCCATAGTCGCGCGAGCAGTAATGGCTTCCCTGCAGTTCAGAAAGCCTCGGTCAGCAGATCACCCTGTTACCAAGATTGAGAGCTGCACACCTGGCTGTTGGTGCCAGAGCCTGTGTATGAGTAACCTTTGCCAGAGCTGGGCATGATGTTTCCCCTTCTAGAAACGAGTTGTATGGGATAAGAGTGTAGATGGAGTATGGAGTTGGTGAGGTGGTTGAGGAACGGGAGGAGGAATACGTGGGACGGTTGTGGGGTTTTTAATTAATAGAGTGGGGTTGGTTTGACCCCCAACCCAAAACCCGCCAAGAAAAATATATAACGGTATGTTGGAGACCTACCGTGCCCCCGAGGTCCCGAGGTTCTAGACCGGGTTTGGTCAGCGCTCGCTTAGTCATTAGTCAGCTTAACTACCCCTTTTTAGCATGGCATGGATTTAGATATCGCTACTAGATTCAATCAATCAGACCTCTAGATACGCAGGTGGTTGGTACGTCTGTGGCGGCATCCGATAAATACCTATGGATACTACATCATAGTTATGTATGTCATCACATGCCAGTAGTTATGTGCGCAGCCTTGTTTGGTAAATTCAACAAAAGAGGGCTCTAAGACCAAAAGATATTTGTTGGGGAGGCTGTACCCGATACTAAATATTGATATACTGGCAATTTATCCATTATACACATATTATACGGGCGGGCACGTTCTTCAAGATCACAATGATTGGAACATCTACTGCTGAGTACTTCTTTATTCGGATTTGCATCCTATTTCTTCATAACATTACACCAATTAGTACTTTATACAGTATTCAGTTACTTCTTGTTCAATTGTTTCATCTGCCAGTTTATCTCGAACGCATACCTTACCCTATCCAAATATGGCTCACTGCAGAGGCAATCTTTTTCATCACTGTTATTATACCACTTAAATACAGCCCTCACCGTTCTACTATCTCCCCCAGACCTTTGTCCGCAGAGTGCAGAGAGAAATTGTTTAAGAGTTGCAATGCGAATGTGCCAAATCTAGAGAAATATCTCAGCCGGTGGCTTATGGTCTCGGAAGCTGAATGCATCAAACGCGACAACGTGAAAGACTTTATCAGATGGGCATTCTTCGGGTCTGGTTATAAGCAGGAGCAGGACCAACAGAATGAGAGGGAAATCGAGACCTATACAACAGAAATTGAGAAGCTGATTGGACAAAAATTGTCACCGGGAAGGATGGATGTGAAAGGCCTTGGACAGCTTCTAAATGAAACAAGCGGCTCACATCGTAGTCTGCTATGGTACACTGTCAGTTGACTCTCTCTCGATGTGTGATGGAACCTTATCAGACTGATATTTCAGTTCATCTAGTGTGTCTTTGTGGTCGATACAACAATGTACTGCATGATGTTATACAATGAATTCCACTTCCATCGCAGCTCGCTCTCGCGATTCTTTACCATCTTCCCATTTCGCCCTCTCACGATAACCACGGCCTACCAATCACCGGCGCAGCATCTTACATACTGGCATCGACGGCATACATCCAAGAAACGGCTACCTGTACTATTTATACATGGTATCGGAATTGGCCTGTACCCTTATATGAACTTCCTCCGAGACCTCAACAGGGAACTAGAGACGGGAGCAACCGATGATGGTGAGATTGGCATCATCGCACTTGAGATCATGCCGGTAAGCTCTCGGATAACTCATCCGGCTCTGGAAAAGGATATGATGATCCGTGAGATCTTGCAGATCATGCAGTATCATAGGTGGAGCAGATTCGTGCTTGTGTCTCACTCTTATGGTTCCGTAATTGCTGCACACCTTCTTAAGTCTGATCTGTTTGCTGCGCTCATCGGACCTATAATCTTTATTGATCCGATCGCATTTCTCCTCCACCTGCCTGACGTGGCATACAACTTCACAGCCCGCCAGCCAGCACGTGCCAATGAATACCTGCTATGGTATTTTGGAAGTAAAGACATCGGAGTTGCGCATATGTTGGCAAGGAGGTTTTTCTGGACTGACAACATAATCTGGAAGGAGGATCTCGGGATAAAGGGCGAAAAGAACCAAGAGGAAGGTAGAAATGTCACAGTTGTTCTAAGTGGTAAGGATGCGATTGTGGATGCCGAAACAGTGGCGCAGTACTTGGTGGGTTCATCCTCTGATGTAAGTGCAGTTGAGCAAGAAGCAACACAAGCATGGAAAAGCAGGTCCTGGATTGGAAACGGGCTTGAGCTGCTGTGGTATGAACAGTTGGACCATGGTCAGGTTTTTTCTTTTGAGAATACTAGGCGGCCAGTCATTCGGGCGATCTCTGTATATTCAGACACAGGCTGAAACAATTGACATAACCGCCAATAATCACCAAACATATGCCAAAATCTTCCTCATATTAAAGCATGCCAAATCCATTGAATACATTGCTATATAAGAGGGTATTGTATTTTATTATGACCATCTTTATTGCGATTACTGCACCGTGCAGACCGGCGTGATCCCAATGATGGCTCTTCTTGTATGGCCCCTCTTTTCTCTCAATCTTCGCAAGCACTTATCACCAGTTAAGCTCCCTCCACTTTGAATAAAAGCTCGTATCAGCTTCGTATTCTCTTTCTGACACTTATTCGACATGCGAAGCTGATGGAATTGTTCTAAAAGGATAGAGTTCTGCTTTGCCATCTCTGCACCCTTGATAACCTTCTCAAGCACCTGCTCCGCAGCAGCTGAGGATAGATATGCTACAGCTCGGTCTACAGAACAACACCGTCAACGTGCTGGATCTGGAGTGTGGAAAATCCATGGATGAAAAAAAAAAAAAAAAATTCCTCGCACTGGAAGTTCCTCGATAGACGCTTCACGAGGCAAGGTAGCTACACAATACATGGACTTTGCCTAGGATAATTCGTAAATTTCATGCTTTCATAAGGCAATCGGTGAACTTTTTACCCCAAGCCGCGCTTATTTATAGATTAGTATCCAGCTCATGTCCAAGGCTTAAGAATACATGACTCACCTTGTATTTCGCATCACATACTCTTCTAACTTTTTAAAGTTTTTGGCTCTTTCCTCCTCCCCCATAGTAAGCGCTCCATGGATAGCATCAACGGATTCCTCCACATCCCATGGATTAAAGATGATTCCCCCGTCCAAAACCTCTGCAGCGCCTGTGAATTCAGATAGCACTAAGCTTCCATGTTTCAGACGCTGGGACGCAATATACTCCAATGACACTAGATTCATGCCGTCTCGAGTGGAAGAGACTAAGCAGACATCCGAGGCCGCGTAAAGCGCCACAATTTCCTCGAAATCAAGCGATCTATATAAAAAGCTGACTGGCGAGAATTCAATCGATCCTTGAGACAGGTCAGCCTGCCTCAGACTCTCGCAGTCTGCAGGAACTGACTAACCGTGTTTTCCATTCAACCTGCCTACTAGTTCATTGACTTCCGCCTTGAGACTCTGATACTCTTCTACATCTTCTCTCGTTGGCACGGCGACTTGCATCAAAACTACCTTCCCAACCCACTCAGGATACTGAGTCAAGAAGGTTTCCAACGCATGCAGTTTCTGGGGCACGCCTTTAATATAGTCTAAACGGTCGACACTGACTATCAATTTCGCGCCTTGATATCTTCGCGAGAGGTCCCGGATTCGTTCTTGAACACCATGTTTCTGTATTGTTTCTGCAAAGCGCTCAGGTTGAATACCAATTGGAAAGACACCGACAGCCACATTCGAACATTGAAACTCCGCATGGCTCGAGCTTGTAGGGAGTTTCCTGAAGAAATAGTTGAATGTCAGAAGGGAGGTTCGCATTAACAAATGCGAAAACAACCTACAGAATTTCAGAGCAACTACACAAGAAATGCCTTGCGTAGCTCTCAGTGTGAAACCCAACAAGATCGCAGTGCAACAAAGCTGTGAGGATCTTTTTCCTCATCGGTAAGATCCTATAGACTTCACAACTGGGGAAAGGGGTATGTAAAAAGAACCCAATCTTGACTTTCATGCCGGTCTGTCGAGTGCTTTCACGGAGGAACTGCGGAAGAAGCATCAAGTGGTAGTCGTGAATCCAGATAGAATCGCCATCATTCAGCTGCGAAGTGATCACTTTGGCGAAGAGGAGGTTAACCTCAACGTAAGCATCCCAGTCAGCCTTGTCAATGCGGCCCATTTCATGCAGCTGGTAATGAAACAGTGGCCACAAAGTGGAATCTTTGCACAAGTCGTCAGCGTAAGTACCCTTGTGGCTTTTGTAGTGGCCCAGTATTCAACAGTGGATCAATTCGCAAGTGAACTGTATAGGGATGTGGAAACTTACTTGAAAATCCGTTGTAGTATTTGTTGGCCAAGTCATTATCTAGAAATATAGGCAGCACATCATAGTCGACTGTCTTTTGCCTCACAAGCTCTTCGTCCTCCTGAGGTATCTCAAGGCCTGGCCATCCAAACCAACGGAAAGGCATCGATTTCGCTAGGCCGCCGAGAGCGCCGGCTAGACCACCAGTTGATTGAGAGCACTCATAGCTTCCGGTTTTCAGCTTCTTGATTGTGATTGGCAAACGGTTTGAGACAATAATAAGACTTGGAGGTGGGGCCATTGCGCATAATTCCTTGATAGAAGCTGTTCCGCTCAGTAAGTGTATGAGCTGAAGGGAATAGTTAACATATGCTAAGTTTTCGAAAGGATATTTGTACAATGACGTTTTAATAAACTAGTGTATTTTCACTTCCCCGCAATACGCCCCTCTGACATCATGGCGATAAACCTGCAGTAAGTTAATTTAGTTAAGCATCGCTTAGAAGAATCCGTGATTTTACGAAGTAGTCTCCGCCATATGCTGCGCATGAGGCTGGGGGCTCGACTATCATGATGTAGGGCCGTCCCACCCGCAGAGAAAGTCCATGATTAGTTCCCTGCTTTGATCACTTTCCATGGCCAGGCAGTTCGCCTGGTGAACTATCTTGGGTCAGTTCCTTATTATTTGGTCATCATAGGGTTTGTCTCAGAATATGCACAGGTGTGGAAGAAGCAATGGCATTACATGCTTGCAAAAGCGCTGATAGAACAGAAACACTCTGGCAATGGCAGGGGCCCAGCCAAGGCCTGGTTATTTTTGGTTGCTCCCTTGTCCCTTTTTTCTTTTTCCCTTTCGGTCCATTCGCTTGGTGGTACCTCACAAGGACCCTAAGAGGTTGCCAAGATTCGAAATTGGCATCAGTGTAGGTCGCTTTACTCTGATCAGACTCATTTCCTTCACGAGACAACACCTGGGTACCAAGGAACAGCTGAATGAAGTTTCACTGGGCGAGTCAACGAATTTATGTACAAAATCCCGCCGTATTTCAGTTTGCTTTTCATTAGTAAACAGTGAAGCCCTTGGTAGTTTGGCATGACCCATGAAGCAGAAAGGGTTAGCGCTGTCTCAATGACCTCATTTTGACGCCGCACCTTTTTGTCTTTCAGACCGCCAACCATTTGACGAAATACTGACCTCATAGCAAAAAAGAAAAGAAACAAATTAATTTTTTAAATAATATTACTGTTGATGATTCTTTAGTCCTTCAGCAAATGACGCCACTGACTTTGTGAGCAGATATGGGTCTCGCTTGTGGTGAACATCAAATAAAAAAATTCTGTATTATTTACATACATCGGTGGCAAAATGGGCGGTAAACCCCTATATATCATCGGGGAGCGAAAAAAGGGCTTCATAGCTTATTTGCTGTTTCACCCTTCGTGTGGTCAATGTTGAGTCCCTTACCAAAGGATTGAGCAGACAGAGCCCACTGTAACTGTTAGAAAATGCCATTACACTGGGATCAACTACCTTCTTGGCAACGTGACAATCAATATATCCTTTCAGGTTATCGGACTGCTTCTAATTCTTTTCGCAAATCATTTGCAAGTCTTGCTTATATTCATAATGAATCTGTCAACATCTACTCCCACCTTATTCCTGCGATTCTCCTTTCATTTTTCAGCATCTCGCTCCATACATCACTCACAGCCAGGTACACAAGCGTATCAACAGCAGATACCATAGTTTTGGGCTGTTTTGTTTTGGGAGCTGTTCTGTGCCTGGCCATATCAGCAATCTTTCACACCGTTCAGAATCATTCCTCGCATATAGCACGCATTGCAAACCAAATGGATTATATTGGCATTGTATTTCTGATTGTTGGGAGTTTTATTCCGAGTATCTTCTATGGGTTTTACTGCCACCCTAAGTTACAAACAGTCTATTTAACCATGGTCTGTCCTCATTTTTCTTACATTTCCACTACTTGAACGAGAGAACTTACATGTATTTGCAAGATAACTTCCCTCGGCCTACTTTGTGTTGCGATTTCAGCAACTCCTCAATTTCGGCACCCCACATGGCGACCCTTTCGTGCGAGGATGTTCATCGCCCTTGGACTATCAGCACTCTTCCCTGTCATTCATGGAGTTATGAAGTTTGGCATTAGGCAAATGAACAAGCAGATTGGTCTTTTCTGGGTTGTTCTTCAGGGTTCGCTCTATATTGTAGGAGCCTGCATATATGCTGTAAGTCAAAATTTTTGTGTCTTACGAGCCAGCATCTAATATGCACATTCTCAGATCCAAGTACCGGAGTGTATATATCCTGGCGTGTTCGATATCTGGATAAGCTCCCACCAAATCTTCCACTTTATGGTGGTAATGGCTATAATATCTCACCTTCGTGGATTAATCAATGCCTTTGATTATAATCATAGTTTTATGGCCATACATTGCTGACAGGAGGGAGATCTCATAGCTCACTTTTCTGTGCTATAGCTTATAGATCATCCCAGCATAATCTAAACAATTTTTAACTAGTCAATCTGCTGCGTTGTTTCCGAGGTTGTCGCAGGGCCCGGGCATCTAGGAGAGCGAACCTTTTTTGAAATTATTTTTATACCTTGATCCCGAAGTTCTTCGAGCTCTGGAGCCATGTTGGATTCCTCTTCAGCTGGTATTCAGTGCCCAGTTCAGTCTCTTCACGAGGCAATTTTGAATGAATTCTTTTGACCATTACCCAGTCATGGATTTCACATCTCCAGCCATGCCTCTTTTACCTATATATGCGGCCAAATCTAAGCCATGTCTACCAGCTTGAATGTGTCTCGGCAGGTGCCTAATGTAATTTCTTCACCACAATGGCATTTATAAGTCTGTTGTCACACCTGGGGCTTCTTCCTAGAGTTCTTTACCCAGTTAAGTGCTCTTGGATAGGTTTGACACAAACCTAGATATCAGAATCTACTGATGTCCAGCACGATGTTTCCACGAAGGGTTGAGCGCACAGGTCCAAGAGGTTCACAGATGATACTGGTCACGAAGACAAGTATATAATTCAAGGTTGAATTGCCAGGCCCGCTAAGTACGTATACTTAGTGGTAAGAATAGTGCAAACGAGCTGAGCTGGTAATACAAGGATAATAATATAGAATGTATATCTTAAGTAACTTATAGCATTGATCGCGAATAACTAAACTTAAGTATAGTAATAAGTGTTCTTATTGTTGGTCTCACCAGCTAGGTGATATGTTTTGGCTTGCTTCGAAGCAAAAAGTAGTTTTCATTCATTCTGTCTGCCCTCTCTCTCAGTTCTGATGGGGAGTAGGATTAGTTATGTCCCGTTACATCTAGCCTACGCAAGGGGGAAAACAGATTGGCCCCCTGACTAGCATTTGCAAGGGGAAGCGGGTATGTCCCCCTGGAATGCCAGAGGGATTATATTCCAACACTTATATAGTTTTCCATTAACATAGCTGTGTCCTCTATGGCTCTATCCTAAACATAGCCAACATGCCCAGGCTCTGTCTGGCTCTTGTCAGTCATGGACATATCGACTCCTTATATCTGCTCAGTAGGTCACGTGGCTGTGTAATATGTTGGCGAGGCACAATTCTCTTGTATTCAAGGCGGCTCCCTGTCAGGCCCCTGGACCTGAGCATATAGTACGCTTGCTGGAAGATCTACTGATCTTCCATTGTGCCTTTCTAGTGCAGTGGGAACTAGCTAAAGCAAGCACGCTAGTCCTAACACTCCCAGCGTGGTTGCAGATGAGTTGGGGTCGTCCTATCGGTCGCTCGAGTCGAAATCTCAGTTGGGCTGTGTACTCAGACCCTATCGAACGCCAAGTCTTTCTGGCTTACGTATTCAACGCCTAAAATTCCAAGGTCTTGGATAACCACCTTGGATCTTCCCTCTAAGACACAGGTGCTAGTAAAATTCAAAACGAAGCACCCGCAACAGCATTCAACTGCCACGTGAGCTCGGAATGGCTTTTTTTAAATTCAAGTTGGAGAATACTACTAAATGCGCTGCCCCAGTTCCTATAGCTCCTGCTGCCTCTCAACTGTCGTCAACATGGGGAGATGGCTATGTGCAGCATAATTCACCCACTAAGCTTCGGGCCCAGAAAGCACCAGCCCGAGGCCATGATCTGGGTGCTCCTATAATCGACCCGAGGTCTCGTTGCAGCAAAAGGTGGGGTCTTCATTAGCCTGATGATAAGGTCATAATTTCGAGTCATATCTAACCTGAAGAGTAGACAAGTACCTAGCTTTCAACGTGAAGCTGCCTGTGTCGAGTGTAGAATGTTACAAACTCGCCGCGAAAAACTTCCTACTACAGTAACGGGTAGATGTCGCCGATGCCTGCAACAGAACAACGGATGTGCCCTGTATCCATCAACACGACTACATTATATTGAACAGTTTGCAACACAATCTGTTCTTCTTTCAACCAGCAGTGACTCCCAAGCGGCACAGATCCAACATGGAACACCTTTATTTTACGGCGATGGCAAAGAAAGGACGCTTGAAACCGATTCCAGCTTGGAGACGGAGACATCTGCGGCCTTCTCAATGGGATTCAATGAAGCCAATCATTGTGAGTTCACAGAAATCATAACCCCACCCTTCTGTCTCACTCATTTCCATTCTCTCTATCCTTTTTTTTTTTTCTTTTTTCTTTTTTCTTTCTTTTTCAAGCTCTGTTGGCTAACGGCGACAGCTTCTCATCAATCGTCTTGCATTTGGAGACATCAACTCGACCGTAAGATTAATTATTTCTTCAATCCGAAGACAGCTGAACGAGTCTTTTATCGGTACGTCAACAGCTTCGCTCCAAAGTGTCCGATTGTCGTCTTCCCTCCCGGAACAACGGCTGCATTTGTGCGAGAAACAAAACCATTACTTTTCCTGTCCATACTTAGCATCGCTTCGACTGGGTACTGCACCATCGATAAGCAGAGAGAGTTGGCATTTGAGATCAGGGGTTACCTGGCAGATAGTGCGATCGTTCGGGGTGAGAAGTCGCTCGAGCTCGTTCAAGCGCTTCACGTCGTCTTGCTCTGGTACAGAGCACCAGATTCTTACACGAAGATGAACCAAAATCAGTTGGCTTCTGTCACTACAACCATGGCCATAGATCTTGGGCTAGACAGGATTGAGGTATCAAACCTGGATGGCAGAGCTCAGGACACGTGGGATCGGGTAGAAGCACAGCGAGCCTGGCTCGGCTGTTTTCTTTTATCTGCAAGGTGAATTATCTTGCTAGGCTGTTTCCTTCAGCGAGTCTGAAAACTGATCAATTCTTAGTCTTTCTATAATATTAAGACGTCCTAATCCAGCCATCTGGAACTCAAAGTTCGATGAGTACCTTGCTGATTTGCAACGGACCAAGTCATCCCCTACAGACGCCTTCCTTTGCGAGCTTATTACTACGGAACGTCTTTGTCATGATATGGATCAAGAGCTATTTTTGAGCGATCCTGTCAGTTCGATATCCTTGTGGGACCCGAAAACAATGATGAAAATCCGAGACTTCCAGTCTCGAATTGGCCGGCCGCCTCTTGGTCAAATTCATTCAATCGAGAAATGTGGGTTTTTCTTTCTTTTTTTTCTTTTCTTTTCTTTTTTTTTAACCCCCTCCCTCAATACCTGATAACTTGAAGTGCAGATGATTAACAATAGCATATGGAGTAGCTCTTGTTGAATTTGGCTGGTTTGCAAGCTCGTTGTATGCGCATGAGCTAGCCTTGCATGTCAATCACAATATTGATGAGTTCAAGGCACCTTTTTTCGCAAAGTCTTTGAAAACATGTAACTTCGTCAATACGCAGGAGCCAAGCACATCGCACCTGTCAATGCTTCGCTCTATCACGCTCGCAGCACAAGGGCTGCTAGATATTTTTCTTGGCTTGTCTATATCTGACATGCTTGCTCTACCACCGCATATTTATGGCGGTCGCGTGATATATGCGGTTATACTTTTGATGAAGGTACACAAAACAAGTACCGCATTTCCACGGGGGGTGAGTGAATGTATTCATGGTCATGAATTACGCTTGCAAGCGTATATTGAGCAGCTCGTGCTCATTTCGAAGCGTCTCATAACGAAAGATGGACGCAGTGCTTTGAGCAGGGCTTTCCTTATCATGCCTCAGCTGGAGGAGTGGCTTCACGTTCATCTATTCAACAAGTCGTTCGTATCAGATGAAAACAAAGCGGCTGGAGTCCTACGAATCAAGACCGGCGGTGGGCTCAATGGCCCAGCAATCCAAACGTCGATGAGAACTCTGAGTGGCCCTTCAGTTGATATTCAGACGCCAGATAACACCAGCCCAGACCATTCCCAGTCGCTGGATGGACCTAGATCTGAATTTAATGACCCTCTTGCGCAAAGTATGGACAGAAGACTTGAAACATCTGGGCGTGAAACAACATCCGATTCTTGGTTTTGGGAATTCTTTAACGTTGAGATGTTTCATTAGATGTTAGATTGATTATCTCTCAAGAAAGTGGCATTCAGTGCCTTCAGGCATGGATGTTCCGAGAGAAGAGAGCGTCTTGATTATCTTACACGGAAACCCTAATTATATTGATACTATGACTGCCATACGATCTGGCTCTGCTGCCTTCAGAAGGCTTGCTCCAACAAGTGGGTAGCTCTTTTGAATATATTTTCACGAGTCCTTGTGCCCCACGATTCATTCGCTTCCATTGTTATACCCCGAGTCTTGCTCCTTGGCAGAGCTTTTCACGCTCCGCCATTCAACACCCACAGCACCAATGATGGATACACAGGCTAAAGCCAAAGCGACTATAAAAGTCTGGACGATGGCTTCATTGTAAATCTCTAATACCCGAGTTACTACCTTGTCGGCCTGGTCCAAGGCAGCTTGCCTCACTGTTTGCTGAAGATCGGTTGCTCCGGACTGAAGGACAACAGAGGGATCTAGCTCGGGGACCTGGGCAAACATACCAGAGACAATGTGGTTGCTGAAAACATTCTCGCCCACAGAGACGAAGATGGCACCCCCAAGAGAGCGAGCAAAAACCACCACAGATGTCCCGGTGGAGACATCCTTTTCGGGAAGAACTGTCTGAACAGCAATATTCGCAAGCTCGAGTCCGATTCCAGCTCCTGCACCGAAGACAACTTGAAATCCAAACCTAGAATAGATTAATTAATGAACGCCCGTAGAATGAATTGGCAGTTACATACCACATCGCCAAGGGAATGTCCACTTTGAACAGGAGAAAGAGACCAGCCCCGACCGCCATTACCAGCGAACCCGCAATCATGAATGGGGTGTAATATCCCAAGACTGTAACACCTAGACCACTAGCGATTGCAAATATAACTGCACTCTTATCAGTTTCCCCGGTCTTTTAGTTGGTCCAGCTTTGTGCGGATTTTGTCAAGGCTCTACTTACCCACACTCAGAACCGTGGGAAGGTTATGGATTCCTGATTGGTTTGCGGAATCAGCTTTGATTGCCTGGAACCTGTTTTGTGCTCAAGGTTAATAAAGAGTTGCATTTAAAACAGTGAGGGCTATTCTGAAACTCACCAAATCGGCAAATAATAAATTAGTAAAACGAACGACGCACTGCCAAAGAAGATATAAAAGGTTGAGCATGCAACCGTGCGCTGCCGCACAATATGGAGCGGTACCGTGGCATTGTCGCCCCCTCGCGATTGCACTACTACCCATGCGATAATCAGCACCCCGAAAACCGTCAACAACGCAATCTCGCGGCCGTCACTCCAAGGGTATTGACTCCCTCCCCACTGAAGTGCGATCAAGAGACAAACGACGCCTACAACGAAGAAAATTGTCCCAACGAGATCAAACTGGCTTAACATAGCCCAGCTTTCCTGCTTCAGCTTCTTTTCTGGTTGCTGTGGGGAGAGGAAAAAAACAATAAAAGGGATGGCTACGGCACCAATTGGCAGATTAACTAGAGTCAAAGTCAGCTCACGCCATGCCGATCATACCAGATAGTAGGTGTAGCATACTATAGAAGCACCAGCGCCAAGAGACATAAGCTAGAAAAAATTCGTAACGTTAGCACCAATTTGATAATGAAGCAAATATAAAAAGTAATAGGAACTAACATGTAAAAGCTCCTCCTATCAACGGGCCAATAACACTTGCTATACCCCACACTGCGCCAATGATTCCGGTAAGAGCTGGTCTCTTGGATAGGGGTACCGATTTTGCGATGATTATCAAGGCGCCGGAGAAAATACCAGCGCCTCCAATGCCGGCAATGGCTCGCCCTACGATGAGGGCGACGGAGTTGGGACTCGCGCCACAGATGGCAGAACCGACCTCAAAGATCAAGACAGCGCCAACAAAGGTCCATTTGAGAGACAGCAAGGTGTAAAGCTTGCCGAAAAAGAGTTGGAAACTGCAGGTCGTGAGGAGAAATGCGCTACCATACCATCCAATGTCTTCGACACTATGGAACTGGGATGTGATAGTTGGGATGGTGGTAGCAATGATTGTTTGGTCCTTTTTATGCTTCCTCATTAGTCGTCCATTCATTGTCTTTCAGCAGCTCATTTGAGGTGTAGCAAGTGTGCAGGCACGAACCAGAGCGACCAAGAATACAGTCAAGCACAGAGCCACAAAAACGAGGGCCAATTTCAGACCCGAGGGATAGGTTGAGCTCTTTGAGTCTAATTCATTATTCGGTTGATCAAGAATTTTGTTGCTAGTCGCGTGTTGGCTGTCCTCGTGCGAATTGTCCATGCCTGGTGCTTGAGGTATATCATGCTGTCGGTGTCCCATCTCGTAGAGGTAATCTATTCATGCGCCAAAAGGGAAAATGGAGGAAGTGAGCGGTACACCAGCACGATATGTAGACAAGTTAAAACGTTTCAGCTGTTTCGCAAAATAATGTACAATTAGCACCTCCAATTGATTTTAGGTAGGTAATTCTATAAACTACCAATGAGCCTCTTGGCTAGATGATGGATACAGGCCTTTTATTGGTTGCTTTACTGCCTATTCAGTCCTAGTACAGCTAGCTTATTTCATTATCATTGGCTAAATACTTGCCTGATATGGTAGCACCAATGCCGAACCCCGAGAGTGGGGCTGATTTGGCGAAGATCTTCATCATGGTTTCCGTCCCGTCGCCTGTATCCGGCAACATCGAAACCAGTCTTGTCTTGGAAAACCCAAACGAGCACCGCCGCCGCTAACAGATAATTTAATATATTCTGGGGATCGTGGAAGATTATGTACTGGCAGGCAAAATATCAGAAATGCCATTTGTAAAGTGTTGCGATCGTAGAGGAAGAAGGGCAGAATGAAACTGTATCAGCTACACGTACGTAGCCTACTGAGGAGCGGATGCCATTCAATTGATATTTCTGCTATATACGACCACTACTTCTTCTCTATCTTAAGGGGGGTCAATTCCTCAGGGGTTTTTGGTTTGGTTTGGTACTATTTAACGTCACTCAGCGGATCACGCGGCGTCGTGATCCGCGGCCTCCCTAGGGGCAACTGGACGTGCTACCTAAACAGAAATCTCACTAGGAACTAGCTAAATACATGCTTGAAATAACAAATCTAAGCAATATATGCTGGAAAAGTATAGAAGAAGCACCTGGTGCTACCCTGGCCTGGTCTTCTGGGGGTGGGGACCTGCTTTGGCTACCTATAGATAGGAGGGGGTGTCATCCTCTTCTATCCAGGTAAAAGTGTTGACTGTTGCACTATTCAGTGCTTGGGCGTGCCCAGTTCGGGCATATATCCTTGAAGAAGGATGAATCTTACATGATATAACTATATTATTCAACTCCAGCAGCTGTACTTAGAAGCTAGTTAATTAATTTTAACAGGTTAACTTTTTAATACTTTTATCTGTCCCTCCAGCACTTCCTGGTGTAAGGACAGAAGAAAAAATAGGTAGAGGATTTTAACCTGCTGCAGGAGCAGGTTACCAGGTAGTCTAAATAATGACATCTTTCATGGTATGCTGCAAAATCCTCATGGCCTGTATAGGTGGCTATCAGTCGGCCTAGTATCTAATAGGGAAGATTGTGTTCCTAAACATGACTCCTCTTTGTATGAGGTCTAATATTCAGATCATGATAGGCCTGTGGTGTTGTCTTTATGTATGCTGCAGAGGAATCTGCGCGGAGTTGCTGTTTCACCTTCCGTCTGAGGTATGAGGGAGAGGGGGGAATATGGGAGCTATTTATTGTTGTGCCCTGCTTGGCGAGCTGATCTGCCAGTTCATTCCCTGCAATTCCGGTGTGGCCTGGCACCCAGCGCACCTCTAGGGGCTTACGTGACAGGTTTAGAAGGGATAGGACTTTCTTTTACTATAAAAAAAACTATTAAAAGATGTCTATAAGACCGCGCCTGTGGGGTGCCGGTCTGTTGTCTGCCAGGAGGCTGGCTGCCGCTAGATTCATAAGTAAGATAGTTAAGCAGGTGGTGAATTGTATGCATGGCTAATCAATAGTGGCTTTGAGTCCTGCTACTGCACCCATGAGCTCTGCATCGTAGACCTCCGTTTTTGGGCCAGCAGGGCCGAACCTCTAGATAATAAGAAAAGAGCCATGATATACTACGTATCCATAACCTGCGCCTTGGCCTGTTTGTGAGTCGTTTGAGTAGACTGATATCTGCAGTGGGGCTGGAGCATAGTCTTTGCGGGGTGTTGGAAGCATTTGTAATGGCAGGAGAGATGCCTCTATTTACATGTGTTTTGGCGCAGGGGTAGGGATATGTCAGAGCATGCTGTTAAGCCTAGTTTTAAATTTAGGTCCACGTTTGTCAGTTATCTGTGTAATTGGGTGCTCAGCGTCCAAGCTTGCGTATCTGACGGTTGCTCTTTGAAGAGTATAGTTGAGTAGAGCTCCTGGATCAGGCAGATCTGCCTCTCAGAGCAGTGCTGCGGTCGGTGTTGTTTTATAGACAGGAAGAGTAGCCAAGACAGCTAAGCAGAGCAGGGATCACAAGGAGTTGACAACCCATTGTTGCCTTGAACCAGTATAGAATATTTCTGCCCTGTAGAGTACAGTTAATAAGACATATTACATGATTGCTGCTTGTATAGAGATAACTAAACATCCTCGCTAGGTATTACTAAGCCTCTGGAGGTGTTGAGCAAGCTGCTTGCCACGATTGAAGACCCAGTTTATATATGGCCTGAAGATGAGCTTCGTGTCAAGTAGGACCCCTAACCAGCGGGTATAAAGAGATAATTCAACCATGCCTAGCCCTGGCAGAGAGACTGTGGGGGGAGACTGATTCTGTTGCTTGGAGAAGTGCTGTATCTCTGTCTTTTCGATAGAGAATGGAAGGCCTGATTCTGCCCCAAGTGTAGTAATTGACTTGTAGGCTTTGACAAGCTGTTGGGAGGTCTCTTCGAAGGTATGATTAATAAACAGCAATCCCAGATCATCTGCATAACTAAAAGAGAGTTTATAAAAAGCAACCACCGCTGCTGCGTATAGTAAAAAGAGAATTGGAGAGAGAGGGGATCCTTGTGGTAGGCCCCCCTTTATAAAATCTGTTGCTGTGGCATCCCCAATCTATACTGAGACTGAACAGCTAGATAGCCAGTCCTCAATTAGTTAGATTAGGCTATTATCCCATCCCTGTAGACGCAGATAAGAAAGCAGCTGCTGATGGATTACAATATCAAAGGCTCCTTTGACATCTAGTAGAAGTAGTGAAGCAATCTTTCTTGCTTGAAAAGCTTCCTCTACTCTGTAGACAAGGATCTGAACCAGATCAGCTGCAGAACGGCCTGGGAGTGCGCCAAAGTGGCAGGGCGTTAGTAGTTTTGCCCGAATTGCCTGTACAGCCATGTGCCGTGCGAGGAAGCGTTCGAGGCCTTTCCCTAATGTAGAAAGCAGGCTGATGGGGTGCCAAGCGCTTGGTTGGGTAAGATCTCTCTTTCCTGGCTTTGGCAGCATTATCACCTTTGCAGCCTTAAAGGTCTGTGGATAGCAGCCTTCGTCCAGGCAGCGGCGGTAGAGTTGTTGTAAAGGATTAGGCCTATCAGAGGCTATATCTAAGCGGTGGATCCATGGATTAGTCAGAGCCTATTCTCTAGGGACCCGCGTACAAATTGGTGTACTACAAATAGGGACGAGAAATCGGCCTGTCTGATAATTGAATAACATCATGGTTCAATAAGCTCCTCTGATCATTAGAATGATTGGCGAGTAGTTGATACGCCTATATCGCAGTTCTCTATACCGAGACTACCTAAAGCTCTTCCCCCAAATCTTTACAGTTGTCACGGATAGAGATTCAGGCAATCAGTGAATAAGTGATAGTCATGTGACGCCTTCGTCTATCAGGGCAACACAACACAATAGCTTCATGTTTTCTTCTTTTTTCCTCTTTTTAACTTAGTCTCTTTGTGATAGACTACCTAATCAACTATTGATTCAGTTGAGTCTCTTATATTAAACTAAGCTCATTCCTATCTCTTATATCATTTGGCTCTGTGATAGACAACATAGAAATCATATCTACAATAGTCAGTATGTCACAACATTGGTCAGTTGATTTTACTTATCTAATTTATTTTTTTAAACAATTTTTATATTAGGAATCCTGCTAAGTCTTTACTTACACTCTTTAAACTTTGATCTTTGAACTTGCAGAATTTTTAAACTATGACATGTCCAAGCCAACCTAAGGAAACTGGGAACCATCACATCTCCCTGGTGGAAACGGAGAACAACATCAATGTGGAAGGTCTTAGAATCTTTAACTAAAGATAATTCTTTAAATATTATAATAATTAACCTAAGATTTTGTATCTTAAACTTCGTGCATTTATTCTAGAACTTGTGGACCGCGAGAAGACTAATCTGGAGCATATTGAGATCCTGGAAGGAGAACTGATTGCCAACCATACTAGACTCACGGAGGATATGGGACTTATCAAAGAAATCCAGCACCTTGAGGAGTGTGTAGCTATCTAGAAAGAATAAATTTCTAAGCTTTATAATAAACATGATCGCCTTTGTGATGAGCGTGATTGTTTTCAAAATATAGTTACTAATTTAGCTATTAATGCTGGAGCTAACAGCCGCCAAGGATCAGCACAACCCCCTGAGAACCATTGATCAGAGAAGATCCCAGATCCCCCTATCCTTGAGGATGGAAAGAAGCCGAAATTTGAGGATTAGCTCATGAAAATGCGCAACAAGCTGAATAATAACACAGACCAATACAATACTAAGATAATAAGACGTGCATATGTTGTTTCTCGCACCACCAGATTAGCCAGACAAATTCTGAACCCCCGTCTGCGTGATGATACTGCGAACCCTTATGACACTGTACAGGAGATGTTCGACGATTTAATTCGCGCATTCCGCAATCCTCACCATCAACAGGAAGCTCAGGCCAAGCTGTGCAACTTATACATGAAGATTAGTGAGGATTTTTATAGATTCTTAGCCAAGTTTCTTTATCTAGTAGAAGAAGCTGAACTTCCTTGATTCTAATACAAGGCTGAATTTGATCAGCGCCTGACACGTAAGGTCTGTGAACTTTGCATTGCCTTCCGAGGACCAAGTAAGACTTTTGAGGAATATTGCACTCAGGCAGGATCTGTTGTGCAGTCTCTCAATGAATTTGATGAGGATGCAAAGCGTTATAGAACTAAGGACAACAATAACCATCTTAGCAATCACCTTAATAGTCAGAACGACGCAGCGCCTAGAGATGCAGGGAATGGAGGAACATCAAAGGGGGGCAAACTAGATGATGTCACGCGTGACAAACTTTAAAAAGATGGCAAGTGCTTTTATTGCAAAGAGCCAGGCCATATGACAAACACCTGCTTTGAACTTGCCAAGAAAAAGAAGGCTGACCTGAAGAATCTGGAATTCTCTGG
>ML732352.1:41003-63364 GCA_009176345.1 Aspergillus leporis | reverse complement strand
CCTGTCAACTAGGTAAGGATACGTAGGCAAGGAAATATTAAAGTAACTGATATTCGAACAGTAGTAGAATCCTATGAACAGAGACTGATTCTTACTTTCTTTCTTCTAGAATCATAGGGCCTGTTATACCTAGGGATTCGGCCTCCGGACAGTAAGGATTGAATAAGAAAGATGGGGTCATACGATCAGGAGAACATGTATCGGCGGCCGAATATGCTGCACGAAGAACAGGGTCTCCTGTACGAGTTGCCGGGTATATCATGTACTTCCTAGACCGATTCGCTATCGGATCCGTAACATATAAAGTCTTCTAATTCTATGCTTAATCTAATATAATAAAAATCCTGTTGGATATCTAACTTTGTGAAGATCTTTGTGTGATTAATCCAGTCTAGTATCTTTGTAATTAAAGAAAGAGAATATTAATCTTTTTGTGTTGCTGCATTTAATTTTTGGAAATCCACACAGAAACACAGTCCTCCTCCCGGTTTCGAGGCCATAAGAATTGGTGAGGCATAAGGGACACTTGACAGCATAATAAATCTCTTATATAGATTCTCTATAATATACTTCTTTGCAGCCTCCAGTTCCTCAAGGGACATCTTGTACAAAGAACAATATCCCAAGTCATGATCTTTCTAAAGTTTGATTTGGTGATCACAATTCCTTCGCGGTGGTAGAATATCTGAAACACTCTTTATAAATATATCTATCCACGCATGATATTATGTTAACAATATGTATTAGATATCCTTATGTTCTTATATCTTAACCACAGTCCATTTCTTATCTTCAATAATCTGGTCAATCTTATAAAGACTAGTTGTGAAACCTTCTGTCTTTTTCATATTAAGCCGGCGCCTGAATTCATGAGTCTTAATTATTACAATATTAATTTATATTACTAATTTCTTTTTTTATTACTGTTTTACTTGCTACTCTTTTTTTATATGTAATTCTTATTTTTTTTTTTGGGTAGTCTTTCTAGAGAACTTATCCTGCATCTTCCACAGGTTATCTCACAAATCTTGTCTGTAAGTTTATGATAACTGGTAGTGTTTGATCCTTTTATCCTGTTGTTTAAAAAACTAATCTCATTAATCCACATCTTCCTGATGTTTGGGTTCCTTGGGTGGTCACTTTAGTATTTCTCTCAGGACGACTCACTTATGATTGAACACTGCAAGAAGTTCTATATTTTGGTCTTGTAGCTATATTAATTGTCTTTTCTTTGTATCCAGTCATATATCTTGTTTTGTAAGTTAGAATTATTTAAAAATAATATTATATTCTTCTAAATCCACGATCAGGAATGGCGTCTCTGGGAATCTTCGTCTGTCCACACTTAAGTGGAGTGAAATCATGTGAGTGATCGCTTTCTCCCTTTGTCCATCATATCCGCGAATTCTGTAGTCAATATTTAATGGGACTGTAGATACTTGCAAGAGCCAGCTTGCTTCCAGCACCCTGTTAGTCTTGATAAAACAGTACCCCAGTGCTTCGGTGTCAACAAATGCTCTTAACTTAATGCCGAATCTATTCTTAGTTATTTTAATAGATATAATAAAGCTTTATTTTTTTAATAGTTAACTAAGATCTAGAATAGCATAGTTAATCTTGAAAATATATTCTAAAAAGAAGACTTCTCTCAGGACTACACTTTTTTCTTATTAAGAACTTTCTCAACATTCTTGTCATTGTTTCCAGAGAATTCCAGATTCTTCAGATCAGCCTTCTTTTTCTTGGCAAGTTCAGGGCAGGTGTTTGTTATATGGCCTGGCTCTTTGCAATAAAAGCACTTGCCATCTTTTCAAAGTTTGTCACGCGTGATATTATCCAGTTTGCTCCCCTTCAATGTTCCTCCATTCTCTGCATCTTTAGGCGCTGCGTTGTTCTAACTATTGGGGCGATTACTAAGATGGTTGTTGTTGTTCTTAGCTCTATAATGCTTTGTATCCTCATCAAATTCATTGAGAGACTGCACAACAGATCCTGCCTGAGTGCAATATTCCTCAAAAGTCTTACTTGGTCCTCGGAAGGCAATGCAAAGTTCACGGACCTTACGTGTCAGGCGCTGATCAAATTCAATCTTGTATTGGGATCAAGGAAGTTCAGCTTCTTCTACTAGATAAAGAAACTTGACTAAGAATCTATAGAAATCCTCGCTGATCTTTATGTGTAAGTTATACAGCTTGGCCTGAGCTTCCTGTTGACGGTGAGGGTTACGGAATGCGTGAATCAAATCGTCGAACATCTCCTGTACAGTGTCATAAGGGTTCGCAGTATCATCACGCAGACAGAGGTTCAGAATTTGTCTGGCCAATCTGGTGGTGCGAGAAACAACATATGCACGTCTTATTATCTCAGTATTATATTGGTCTGCGTTATTATTTAGCTTGTTGTGTATTTTTATGAGCTAATTCTCAAATTTTGGCTTCTTTCCATCCTTGAGGATAGGGGGATCTGGGATCTTCTCTAATCAATGATTCTCAGGGGGTTGTGCTGATTCTTGGCAGTTGTTAGCTCCAGTATTAATAGTTAAATTAGTAACTACATCTCAAAAATAATCACACTCATTACAAAGGCGATCATGTTTATTATAAAGCTTGGAAACTTGTTCTTTCTAGATAGCTACACGCTCCTCAAGGCGCTGGATTTCTTTGATAAGTCCCATATCCTCCATGATTCCAGTATGATTAGCAATCAGTTCTCCTTCTAGGGTCTCAATATGCTCTAGATTAGTCTTCTTGTGGTCCACAAGTTCTAGGATAAATGCACGAAGTCTAAGATACAAGATCTTAGGTTGATTATTATAATGTTTAAAGAATTATTCTTGGTTAAAGACTCTAAGACCTTCCACATTGATGTCGTTCTCCGTTTCCACCAGGGAGATGCGACGGTTCCCAGTTTCCTCAGGTTGGCTTGGACACGCCATGGTCTAAAGATTTTGCAAGTTCAAAGATCGAAGTTTAAAGGGTGTGAGTAAAAACTCAGCAGGATTCTAAATGCAAAAATTATTCAAAAGAATAAATAAGATAAGTAAGATTAACTAACTAATATTGTGACGTACTAACTGTTGTAGATATGATTTCTACGTCGTCTATCACAGGGTCAAATGATATAAGAGATAGGAAGGAGCTTAGTCTAATATAAAAGACTTAACTGAATCAATAGTTGATTAGGTAGTCTATCACGAAGAGACTAAGCTAAAAAGAGAAAAAGAGAAGAAAACATGAAGCTATTGTGTTGTGTTGCCCTGATAGACGAAGGGGTCACATGACTATCACTTATTCACTGATTGCCTGAATCTCGATCCGTGACACGGTCCAGCTATTGGAGTTCCAGCGGGGACAACGGTACCATATCTTACCGGCATATGCTCAGGATGGCGTTATCCTCTCCAGGATCTACCAAGGATCAACCGATGCCGCCGTGTTCGAGGACTCTATAGAACAACTGCTCCATCATTATGGCCGATGGCCAGCTGCAATGTCTGTCTTGATAATAGATAATGCCTCTTTTCATCACTCTGAGAAGGTCAGACAATTGTGTCGAGGTGCAGGAGTGAAGTTGGTGTACCTGCCACCCTACTCACCTGATTTGAACCCGATCGAGGAGTTTTTCTCTGAGCTTAAAGGGTTTATTAAGCGAAGCGGGGAGCTCTACGTATACAGCCATGGCCGAAACTTCCAGGGCTTTCTTCAGTGGTGTGTTGGCGTAGTAGGTGCACGGGAGCAAAGTGCCATAGGGCATTTTCGGCATGCTGGCTTAACAATTGACGAGCTGCAAACATCTCCCGTCTAGTCAGTTAAGGAAAGAGCCATATTTTATGGGACAGAAGGCATGTTCAAGTGGAGTACAATGTATAATGGGAATAGATCCAGAAAGAGACACGGCTTCAATTAGAACGCAAATTCAATGCACCTGCCAAATAAAGAACCAAGCAAGAGAAAGAAATGATGCCTGAAGTGTACTATATATATAAGATATACGCCTAGCGATAATGATCAATCAAACTCAGAGTGATCCATCCACTCTATAATTTTCAACCCATTCGATAATGTCATCAACAAAACGGTGGGCCGTGCCTATTTTCACCTCTCTCTCTATGAAAAAGTTTGGATCTGGGCGATTAACGATCTGTTGCAAATCGAGGCCATTTTCGAGCGCCACTTGACACGCCTTTCGGTAATCATTCTCAAGATCATAGCCATCCACTTTGGATGCATGCCACACGCTGTATTTCTTGACCGCTACATCTCGAGGTCCAGAAATATCGAGTCGTTTGCACCGTAATGTGCTTGAAGGTGGCATATCTGGAGCAGTAGCTGGTGTAGTGGCTGGAGTGGGCGATGATAGCGTTTGCGCCGGCAAGACAATGTTAATTGGAGAGCAAGTGCCCCCATGTGCAGATGAACCTTTATCCTTAGATTTTGTCTTCAATACCTTTTCTTCTGTCTTCAGCTGTTCATGGAACCAATCAGGAATATCATTCTCGGTACGCAGGATACCACCATCATTAACAAATTCAATAAGGCTTGAGAGGTGATGCTGAGTCAACGGGAAGTGCTTTTGGGTCACAGGGTCCTCAAAGCAGTGCACTCCTTGCTTACAGGCCTTGTCATGACAACGCATTAGTTGATACACCTGCCGCCAAGAACTAGACAAGCCAGAGTTGCGTTCGGCACTTAGCTGGTCCTCCATCTCTACTTGCATCCTTAGGGTGGCTGAGGATCCTCTTTTATCCCCTTTTTTTTGATATGGTCGACTGTCCCCAAGATAGTAGAATGTAATAATTAGGCTGAGTTTCTTCCCGGCACGGAACAAATCGCCCCAGCCTAGCAACTGATCCTCTACGAGGGACCAATCGATATTGGTCTTCTCGAACCGTTTAGTAAGATTATGTTCAGAACGGTCGTTGATTGCAACTATCATTGCAGTGTCATCAGGCCGAACCTGCTGATCACGAGAAAATTTCTGCCCAACAAGCCTTTCTAGTTTGGGTTTAAGAAATTTGTCCCAGTAGGCACTGGGAGCTAACACCAAGTTTTGCTCCGTATCACTTACTACAACCCGCTTATTTAATGCGAGCTTCCACTCAATTGAGTAGTAAATGCAGACAGGCGGCTGTTCATCATATGCCCTTTCCTCCTCCCAGTCATCCAGCCCTAGCAAAGGAAGCCTATTTTGTGTTTGGGATGGAGTAGAGTAGCGCACATATGGGCCACCGTAGCGAGAGCTAATATAGCTAAGGTTCGAAGGCGAGGCCAGCATTCCATGGAAACTACCGGGAGTGGGGGCATCCCACCGTTGGAACGTGTCATACGGAGAAGCTTCTCGGGGAAAGGGATTGGCCATAATCGGCTGTAACCACGGTACGCTATTGAGCCTCATCATAGCATCTCCAAATTCTCTCGGGCAGTACTAGCAACCAGTTACATTACAAGGATTGCTAGTTGGGTGTAGGATTGTAGGATCTCAGTGGTTATGCAGGCTAAGCCCTTTGTACGACGAAACACTCAGCTGACGGAATGCACTAGACGAGCAAGCCTAATATTGTATCATCAAGGCAGCAACACCTTCCAAAATGAATACAAGTAAATCAAGAATATAAGTTCTGGTACTGGGTTACCATGCCTATTCCAGAGGTGTTTGAAGAGACAAGAAGATGACACCTGGCCAGTCTGTGCAGGCACCCTTAGTCTCTTTGTTGATCGTTTGTCTGGTTTGCAGGGAACTTTCCAGAATTACCAGCGTATTTACGATACAACAAGCAACACCTGGTTTCGTATACTTACGTTCAGTACCCATTGTATATTACTCAAAATAGTAGACTAAACCCAAAGCGGATTAGATTACGGGAGTGGCGCTAAGAAAGAGTCAAAGAGTTGCAAACCATGTAAAGCTGAACCTGCAAGTCACTGTAAAGGATAGCTATAATTGCGGTAGCCTGCACATCGCCGAAGGCGAGGGGGTCAGGGTAAATGGAACAACCAACCAGCTGTACTACAGCTAATGTATTCCGGTTAACCAACGAAGATTTAATCCTCCAGATCAGTACATATCGCAGGAGAATTCGTACTACAGCCACAGCATCGTAACTCTCCAATTTGTCCACCTTATAAACAGCCCCATTATATATCCATTCTATTCAAGTTGTATGTTGATTAAGCACCTCCCTCCCTCTTCGCATACTCCTCTTCCATCCTCTCCTCGTACAACTGATCCGCCTCCTCCTTACTGAGTGGTCGATCATTCTCCCCAGATGAATACCCAGGCGCCGTGACGGTACCACCCGATCCAGTTCCGAGAACTCGACCGCCGGTGTTGTTTATGGAGGAAAGGGATTCAAGCGACGCCTGGCCGGCGGTGCCAGGTGCGGCGGGATTTGTTTGGTCTTGGTTGCTGTTGTACGTAGGAATGGGCATTCTGGCAATGTATTTATTGGAGATGAAGATGTTGAGTAATAGATGGATGGTCTAATATAATCAATGAGAAATTTAAAAAGATATTGAAGATGTAGATAAAACTGGTGAACTCAGTCGGTTCATATGGGGGGATTCTAAGGATACGTGGCGTGGCAAAGGAACCCGACGTCATACGGAAAACATCGCCTCCATCATTGAAGAGCTAGTTAGTGAGCTAATAGCACAAAGCGGCAAACAGGTACACGCGTAAAACCCCGACCGTATTCAACAATGCATTCCCTAGTTCCTCTCTATGGATAGATGGTAAGTTGGCTTCGTTACCTTTGCATTCCTCTATCTGTCTTGCTTTCGTTTGTTTGTATTAGACTTGCTTGGGCCTATCTATGTTTTCGATTCCTCTTCTCCACCCTCAAGCATATAGCTCAAGAACTGATGAAAAGGGTATCTCTCAGAGAGAGAAGAGTGCCAAAGAATACGCCTGTCAATGACCCGAAGGCCGTTGAACAGACTGTTCCGCCGCGCTGTGCAATGCAGGGACCAATCTGTGGTGGACCGCCTTCTTGATCGCAGCCACCCAAACAAGGTAAGTATGAAGAAAAGAAAGAAGAAAAGGGTTAAAGGTGGTCGGGGGCGAATAGACTTTATAGGAGTTAGTGGAGCCGGGAAGACTGCGCTAACTGTAAGCGAGGTGGCAAACACGGGATGCGACTGGTCGTGCATTACAAGGGGCTGTTGATACCTCAGCTGGGACTAGGGAGCTATCACAACCTCGGTTGTGATTGTATGTCCTGGTTGATACTGATGATCGGATGATTCTTCCAAGTTACCTTACGCCAATCCTTTTACCATGTATCGGAATCCTGGATGGATGTAATTTACTTGCAAAACATTCTCATAATTAATAGACCATGCCACCGCTTCCTACAGCAGTTGCAATACTCAGTTAATACATCAACTGCAGACAAATCCCGAGTTATTTTGCAACCGTCTGACGTCCGTAGGTGTCCCACGTCAGGCGACAAGCTGTACGTTTCCATGTGGTGGTTTATCCCTTGATTTCAGAATTTAACATTGGAGACAACATACAGTAACTCCGTATGAGATACCCTTTACGCTTGTTGAGTAATCTAAGTTTTTTTTACTTTTTTTTCTGGATTCGATTCGATTTCCAGATAAGAAAAGGGGACATTGAGCTGGGGGTGACAGAATTCCCTACTGCTCCAAGTTGGATCGAAAACAGATAAGTACTATAATTTGGAGAATCGGTCTATAATATGGTATCTACTTGAGGCAATGACATACAAAATAGAAAAGTAACAATCATAATAAACACCATAGAAATTGGCACAGCTCAGACTTGCCTTTTATAAACCTCACGGATACAATCCGTCCCAAATTACACCCAAGCCTACCTACCATCCAGAGCCATACAAAGAGCAAACCGACACTGACAATCCCCAAATCTTCAGAAACACACCACCCAACCTGCCACCCTATACCTGCTCCAGGAAATCTCAAAACCACACTGCCCAACACGCACGGGTAGAACCATCCTGTTCCCATCATTATCCGGCTCTCGCCCCGATTATCAGTGCAGAGAGTGGACAATAATGGGGAGGCGGTGTCTTTCCGGTCAGATGCTACATGATGGCTAAGGAGGGTTCCTGGAACAAGGGGGGCTGGTTTGAGGGGAGTTCCCGGAGATAGAGAGAATTGGGTGTCGCTCGAAGCTGGGTGAATGATAGAGAATGAATGGGATTTGGGGCTAGATAAGGATTGACCTCGGAAGTATCTGATCCATGGTTCTGTCATCATTGCTGTGATTTTGATGTTGGTGAGGGGGCTACTTGATCGTTCTGGGAATATGTGTTCAAGAGGAAAGCGGAAGGCAGGGAGCGTTGCATGATGGTGGCTATTCTATTCAGCTGAGTGCATCGGTCCCTTTCACTCTACCATTTTCCATTTTTGCTGTTCTGGAGCCGAATTGGATGGCTCGTTTCTTTTCACGGGCGATGTTCGACATACCGAGCTTGAGGGCGACCAGACGGAGAGCTCTCTTCTCGGAGTCAATACCAGCCGTGGGGCTGTCGCTTTTTGACTCTGGAAGCCCAAACCCGCACTTCTCCCACACAGGGGATTGCACGACCCACGAAACGAAATCTTCATCTAGATATGGGAATCGTGCTTCTCGGCCCCAGTGTGCTATCACTCGGTTGTCGCGGCCGAGGTTGCGCTTCCCGAGACGGCTGACATCCAGGTCAATCTCATCAATGAGACCCTCGAATCCATTACGGGAGAAAGCCACTCCGTGCCGCGCGTATCCCGCGAAAAGCTCGTCGGCCCCAAGGCCGGATAGAAGGACCCTGGCTGGGGTTGTATAAGGATTTTGTTCGGTGTTAGGTCGCTGACTGTTGCGGGCAAATCCTTGTCCACGTGAGGCGAAATATAACGCACATGCAATAGACAAGTCCATCTCAGTATTGTGCGGTCTCATCAGACGTTTCACAGTGCCACGATGTGCAACCGTCTCCACGTACGGTATGTCGATTGCAACAAAGCGCCAGTTACGGTCGGGACAGACTGTCTGAAGTTCTCTGAATGCTGACCGGCCAGTGATACGGTCAGGGCAATTTTCATACACTGAGCCTGAATTAGCTCCTTTGCCCGCTGCCGCTGCTACACGGGGGTTTTCGAAGGCGACGTTGAGCAGGTCGATTGTCTCATCTCCCGGCAGAAGTTCATGCGACAGTCTAGCCAGAATGGTACAGTCAAGCCCCCCAGAAAACAGCACAGCAATTTTTGCATTGCTTTCTGTGGCGAAATTGGGGGGCTCTCGCACATCTCGAATTCTGAGTGCAAGCGCGTTGCGTAGCCTTTGCTCTAGGTCTTTTACGCAAGGAGACTCAACATCTAGCTGAGGGGGGACTCCTTGTGGAATAGATCTGTTCATCGGAGGAATAGGGTTTCTCTGCACTGAGCATGAGTATGTATCCTAAGCATGGCAGTGAGACGGACGCGCGTACCAGATGACCCGGAGAATCTATGCTCTCCCACGGCAGAGTTTGTATGCTGTTAATATTAAAATGAGTGGAACTAATGTCGAAAGTGGCCGTATCCTGCAAGGCAGAGTGTGTGAAATCAATCATATGCACACCTGTTGTGGCAACTTCCTCGAAGTGGGTGGAAGATGTCCCGTCACAGAGACTGCAGATCTTTAGAGCCCCGTTTTCATCGAGGCCTTGAAGCAACGACCGTCTCCCAAGACAATCTCTGGTAAAATACAGTCTCGCGTTGACTGCATCATAGAATACAAAAGAAAAAGGCCCAGAGATGCTACTGATTACATCCACAACCCTCTGGACAGCACTTCTATCATCAAGAGCATTCGGCGGCCCTGAATTGTGAGGTGGCTTCACAGCTTGCAGTAGTAAGTTAAAGATCAGTTGAGTATCATTACCTCGAATGGGTTCACCTGCTACCTTCCATGCGTCCCCATTCCAGCATAATACGGATTGAGTTGTGGCATCCACAAGAGGCTGGGCGACAACATGATCGCCTCTCATCGACAGAACCGTCGAAACAAAGGCAAGGGAAATTGGTTTAGTCCTTGTGCGCTTGACATTCTCTTGCAATTGATGGACTTGGTAGCTATCGGGTCCTCGACTTCTCAATAAATAGCAAGTCTCCTCATTGGGCAGCACGGGTCCAGATGCGCTCAGGGAGAAGAAGATGCCACACATGGTAGCAAGAACAAGGTGGGTGGTCTCTCTCGAGCAAAGTTTTGGAATGAGTGAGGAATGAATCGCGCCGGATCTCGGGAAAACCATGATCCCGGCGGTGACATGCGGGCAGTCCGTTACTATACTCGCAACTCTTTCGAGTTGTTATCCTCAACTCGAAAAGGTAGCAGCAGGCGTGTTCTTTAGATCCGCCTTTAGAATCAGTTTTCTTTTTATAAAAGGACACTGGTTGCTATCATATCGTTTCCGCCGACTCCGTTACACCCGCTGTTCAGGCGCTTATTGCCCGATCTTTTGACAGTTCAATAACAGCCTCCTAGGTGTTATTCTCATGATGCTCTGTGTTTCCCTCTAAATAGCCTATACTTCTGCGATTTCTTTAATTAATTATTAGCGTGCATGTGGGTAGCTTATGTCTGCTACAGGAACTTCGGATTCCCCGGCTCCCAGTGGACAAGGGGACATCCCATCGAATTCTCAAGATGAGGGGCACCAACTAGAGCAACAGTTGACATCAGCGGGCGCCGGGCCCATTTCCGAGACACAGAATGAATCATCATCTATTTCAAAGGATGATAAGTATGCGGAACAGAACGATATGGCAGAGGATACACAAAGTACGTTGCAGAGTGCAGCTACAGAGCTCCCCGACTCAGCTCCTCCACCTGTTGTCGGCCAGCCGAGCACAACCCCTACCCAGCAAGAGTCGCTCCCCAACCGAATGAAGGGATTGTCAATATCGACAAATACCTCGGATCGTGTATCATCACCTCCCACCGATCTCCCCCCTCCCCCACCAGAGAAGGATGACGCATACCTTAATACAAAATCTCAGCCTGCGACCACTTCGTCCTCACCAGCAAAGGCTCCCTCGGAATGGAACGAAAAAGAACTCCCGGAGGTACCTGAGCGAAATAAGAAGGTCGACAATGGTAGTGATGGCCGAGATGACGACTCACAGCCGGAGATTCAAAGCATAATGGATCAGTTCCAGGATCCTGCACACGGCGATAGCGAGGAGCAGATAATGTCACCTCGACTGGGGTTAGCTGAGCAATTCTTTGGCGGTCAAAGTCACTTTCCCCCTCGGCAGTCGAGCCTTGATCCAACCAAGGCAGCAGGCGAAGGCATGGGAGCATCATCCACTTCTCTCGAGAAACAACCCGTATCGGGCTCTAAGAGCGTGCATAAGAACTCTGTTGCTGAAGAGCCAGCATTGACTCGTCGCTCATCCACATCTACTTTACCCCCTCCCCCAGAACCGGAGTCCAACCAACCTTTCGATTTCCATCGTTTCCTGGAACAGCTGCGCCATCGCACTGCGGACCCCGTGGCCAAGTTCCTACGTTCATTCCTACATGAGTTTGGGAAGCGACAGTGGATGGTCCACGAGCAGGTTAAGATCATCAGTGACTTTTTAGCTTTCATCACCAATAAAATGGCCATATGTGAAGTTTGGCGTGACGTGTCGGACAGTGAGTTTGACAACGCCAAAGAAGGAATGGAGAAACTCGTCATGAACAGACTATATCATCAAACATTCTCCCCTGCTATTCCCTCCCCGCCCACCATTCCAAGAAGTACAAGTCGGAGCAAACGAAGAGAAATGGAGAGGCTCCATGGTCCATACAGACGCGGTCAGCACCAGGAAGATATCGAACGTGATGAGGTGTTGGCCCAGAAGATCCGTATATACAGTTGGGTAAGAGAGTCGCATCTTGATATACCGCCAGTGAGCGCACATGGCCGTCGCTTCTTGACACTTGCCCAACAAGGTAAGCAACCTTTCCCCCCACTATATGACTATTTCTGACACCAGTGCCAGAACTTATGAAAATCAATACCTACCGAGCACCTCGCGATAAGGTTATCTGTATTCTGAATTGTTGCAAGGTCATCTTCGGTGAGTAAAAACTCGGGCAACACGATGTGGGGATGTCGATTGCTGATGTTACTACAAGGTCTCTTAAGGAATTCGAAGTCATCTGACACATCGGCCGACTCATTTATACCACTCTTAATCTACGTGGTACTGCATGCCAATCCCGAGCATCTGGTCTCAAACATCCAATATATCCTTCGCTTCCGCAATCAAGAAAAGCTCGGAGGAGAGGCCGGATATTATCTGTCTTCCCTGGTAAATGATATGATGCGCAGTTCCGTAGACCTGAGTAAGTAACTGACTGGCGTATAGTCTGGAGCCATCCAATTCATTGAGACACTCGACCGAACGAGCTTGACCGTGAGTGATGACGAGTTCGAGCGAAATGTCGAGGCTGCCGTCTCGGCCATTGCTCAGCAGAACCGGGAGACGGAGCCGGTCGAGAAGCAGGCAGAGCGCCCGGCCCAAACGCCACAGCCCCCACCACGGCTTTCGACAGATGTCCAACGGGATCGGCGAGAGGCGACGCAATCCAGCGATGAAGATAGCGCGCCAGTAGCAGGGCTTCTGCGTACTATCCAGAAGCCGCTGTCTGCAATTGGGAGGATTCTTTCTGACGAGCCGGATTCGCCGGAGGAACGGCACACACAGCCATCGACGAGCTCGCCGGTTAGCCCTTCGCCACGCCTCACTCCTAATGTTTATCAGCCTCCCCGTAACAGTGGCGAGGAGCGACGATCGGGTGAACGGTCCCGTAATGCATCACAGCCACGGGTGGGTAGGGCTTATGATGCTCAGGACGCTGCTGTCCGCCAAGCGAGTGCTGAGGATGCGGAAGCACGGAGGATACAACGTGTTGAGCACAACAATGTAGTGGAGACGCTATCGAACATGTTCCCAAATCTAGATCGCGATGTAATTGACGACGTTGTTAAGATAAAAGAAGGGAGGTGAGTGTTGATATTGGTCTTCAGGCTCAATGCACCGAACAAGATGGCTAACACCGTTCCACAGGGTCGGTCTGGCAGTAGACGCATGTCTTGCTCTTAGTGCCGAGTGAACTTCGCAGGACACTGTTCGGTGGTGGCTCAAGTAGACCAATGCATCACAAGGATTAAACCGCGGGGAGGGGGTTCATTACAATGGGTATGTAGCAGTAGCCGTTTATGTACTTACTGCGTGCGGTTAAAATTCGGCATATGCATAGTGTAACAAGACACTTGTTGCGTTGAACGTGACATGGTCAGATCAGCCGCCGCGGAAGCTGTGTTTCCTTCCAGTCTTATCAGCTGTATAACGTGTCAGTCGTGTAAAGGAGAGTACGATGGCGCTTACTGTTGAGGGCAATGCCACCGTAATGGTGAACCCCAGAAGTTTCTTCTTTTGCGCATCCTCTGGGTAGACCCTCTTAGCAGGTCTTCCCAATAAGAGGTAGCTCTTCCATGAGGACCTCCAAGTATTATCCTTGCAAGATACCGTTCGCGGTAAATAAGAATATTCTTAGGATAGGACATGTATTTAAACCCTGTAACTTCTATAGGTAAAGGTTTCGCTTTGGCATGATATCTAAATTGTTCAATTTCTTCCTTCCATCGACAAGGCTGGACCTGAAGTTTTGCTAGTTATGGTTCAAGTAATTTATCAACACTGGCAACCGTCCCTGTGGTCCCCGAAGCGAGGTAGGATATCTAGTAGTAGCAGGATTTTCTCATGGTACAGTTATCGCCATCAACTTAGAGTCACTTTAATGTACTTAGCTGTAACGGGTTTCCTTTGAAGACTTAACATGCTCCTAAATATATCTAGTGTAGTTGAGACTATTAAGTTTACAACAGACATTCTAAAGAGAAACAACCGTACTCATCTATATGTGTCAAGGTAGTTCTTATTGTCTTAATGCAGGATACACACATGGATGATACCTTTTAAAGATATGAAGCGACAGTATTGATCTGACCATTCTGTTCGATTAGGTATGGGTACTATAGGCATTGAGGTTGACAGTAGCGAAATTGAGAATAGTATAACGGCCGAATCCGCGTCATTAGCTAAGGAATTGCTATATGATCCCTTGTTAACAGCATTCGGCAATAACCATGGTTACCTCGATACCAGTAGGAAATAAACGATTATAATAGTAGTAAAGTATCGAGCTAGAAACAAGTCAAAGTTTGAAACAAAGAAACATCTGCATACAGCCCAACCGTTCCTATCCTTCCTGCAGCCGTGGTACGCCAGTCCAGTCCTGCAAGGCCCACTTTATCAGGAGTCGCGGCTGCAGACCCATGTTCGCAGGTGTTATGGGCTGCTGAGAGGTTCACCGGCCCAGTCCTGCAGGCCGGCTATCATGGTGTCATGGGCTGCTGAATGGATGACTATCTCTTTCGTTTTTTGCCCTTCTTCCCAGCCTCGTGAGAATAGCCAAGCTTTATAACCCTGCCTAAGAAGTTCGTCTGGTCGATCTCTTCGACACCGCACGGCGTCTGCCATCAAGTCAAACTCGAAGCTGCCCATCTAATTCCAAATATTGTCCTGGTTAGCATTGTGTTGGAGTACATATCAGATGGAGGATGGGGTGCCTATGTTTGCCAAGTGCCGTTCTCAAATTTATATCTCTTCACCTCTACGATGTTGTAATTCTCCAATGCAGACTTCATCATGGCGGGGTCCGCGTTCTCTGGGATAGACGCCGCGAACAGTCTCCGTGTTGGGACCTGATTCACATTCATCGATGGCATGTGCGACCCTGCGTATTCTCCCTGGCATAGACCTCGGGATTTCTAAACCTAAGAAACGCAAGCTGTCTCTTGATTGTCTCTATTTTTGCGCTTTCGGTCTCACGATCGTAGAGTACAAAAACTCGAGCGAATTGACTATCGGGCCGGTGAGTTCCAGATACGACTGATTTCCAACTTGTCGGAGGTGCTAAGAAGAAAATCTGCTCGACATGTGGACATGTGGAGCTCTTATGCCAGCATGGAAGATCCGACAGCTCAACAAAATCCGGCAAGGGCCATTGGTGAATGACTGGTACACAGCGATTCGGTCGGCATGACTTTGCTTCGAGTCGATGCAATTGATTATCAAAGCGGGAAGTTCTCTGCGTAACCTGTCCGCAAGCATTTCAGCTGTCCTGATCATATCCACAAAAATTATTGTTTTTGAAGGGCCAGTGATCGTTTCCACACGAGTAATCATGGTGTCCTCGTGGATTGCCCCTGTGGGCAATAGAAGAAAGATCATGGCGAACGACTTCGTTGTGCCGGTAGCATGATTTCGATAGGGCTACGGCCCTGAATAGGCCATTTGTCCGGCAATGGCCTCATCGTCGTGATCAGAATTTGTGGTTGTCTGGAGGTCAAAGTATCGGCTGCCTAGGTCGAGAAATCCTGCGCCAGATGAGGCATTCAACAATTTCTGAATGTTGTCGTCCATCACTAAGTACTCAAGATGCTTTGCTGAAAGAATGCCGATAGACAGAGCATGTAACAGGGCCCCTGGTATACCCACCACAATATGGACATTGAGGCGTTTTGGACGGGGCAAATCCGTACCTCCAACGACGATTTTGGTGCTGAGACCGACGTCAGGATGGATAAATCGCAGTAGCTCGTGGATATGATTCGCAAGCACCCTAGTCGGTGCGATACTCAGGGCTTGCGGACCTGCTCCGATCCAAGGTGTAGAAGCAAGTTAGCCGCAGGGCCGAAGAAGAACACCAGTGGTCGCACAATGCTTGGGGGTCGCAAGATAAACGATGTCATGACCAGACGCGATTCGAGTAATCAATTGCGCCTGGAGTTCAGTCAGGGAGCTATTCGAAGAACCTGGGCCGCATGCCGCACAGGAGCAGAAAGACTCTGCAGTTCGTTAGGGTGAAAGACGTGAAGACCTGACTTCCGGATCTCGAAAGTTGACCTATCGACACGTTCGTAGCAAGATCATGCAAGATATTGCCTATTCTAGAGTGAATGCCTTGTCTTTGGTCACTTGCACTGAAGTTAGTCGTTGCTCCTTCCATAATCATTCTTTAGAAGAACAGTGACCGCAACTTCTGTATCTGACTTCAATTCTTATCATCATGGTCAGTCACCTTGGCATTGATGGTGAAGGCTCGTACCGCAACTCTCTATTTCTGGTTTATACTGATGCCTTAAGGAATTTGAAAGCGCTCTTATGCTTCTGAGGAGTTATATATGACTCTAAGTACTGTGGTTGTCAATAAGGAATATTTCATTACTCTTTGCTTGTTTTGTTCTACATGACCTGTACCAGATACCACTTGATGAAATGTAAGTCTTGTCTACCAACAAGAGAAGAAGAAGAAGATCATACACCCCAGAGGTCTAATCACGCTGCTAGACGGCGCTACCAGTTCTTTGCCTTCTTTTGAGTTCTCAATAAGATTCAACTGCTCTGTACATAGTACATTTCATAGAGGTGAGTTCGAAGTTGATCTCCTCGATATAACTCATGGTACTGAGTAGATGCTTCCAGGTGGGAGCGTGTAATCCATTCCATGGGCGATTCTAACTCGCCAAAACGGGTCACCTTTACATTCAATATTACCCAAGTTATAATTGACAATCTTTATGGTAAGAACGGGTGAATACGACCATCGGAGGTGGAAAACAGGGTCACTTAGCTCAGCTGCACTTACGTCTGATAAGGAGGTAATAAATACACTGCTGATGCTGGCTCCCTGGGGCGGGAGTGAAGACCTTAGGCAGCAGATACATGAGCAGGGAGTTTGGAGTTAGCCTCAAGTCCTGATATAGATACCATATCTAGTGACTCAAACTGCGGCTGCCAACCAAGCTATCTCTAATACAAGTAGGTTGTTGAGGTCTAAGTGACTGGTAAGAAACGTCTCGGCCCTTCAGTCTCATACTCCAATAAAGACAAGATATTTATGTACTTTGCCATATCAATCGCCCTCTTTATCCACAATGAATGAGAACCCCAACCTTCTTGGAAAGGGACAGAGCCGGTGATCAATAGAGCTGATATTACATGGATCTGCTCTAAGATATCTAAGTATTTTTGGCTGCTAGGTGGTGCTCACGAGCGCAAGTAAATGAAGAACAATAAATCTAAGTGAACCTAATTCTGATTACCCTTCACCCTCGACTCAGGTTTATGAACGGGCTTGCGATTAGAGATCGTCTCTACAAATGTCGCACCTTGAGAAATTATCATCAATTCACAAAAGCTGTGTAGGCTTACTTTAAGACGAGGATTGCTATTTAACAATGTTTTCCACACTCGCCATCCAGAGCAATGGGTACTTTGCGTCTCGACAAACCTCTGACTGCTTACGCTTTATGGTCCACATACCTGACAGCCACCTTACCTGATGAGCGATACATCTCTTCTCGGTTCCTTAAAGCGAATGCTTGAAACATCCTTAGACATTCTTCAAGCATTGGCAGGTTTCCTTATCCCTTCCGCTGGGCAGTGTTGTAAAAGATAACATTGGAAAGAGCAGTAGTTTTTTTTAGTATGCTCGAGACTTCAAAGCTAACTATTTGAGTGTCTTATATATACTCTCTCAAATTCATTCATTCATGATCGGGACAACGATGCATCGCAAACGACCCTCTCTCATATTCTCAAAGAAATGAAGTCTCACTCTTGGCTTCTGGTCCAAGCAGACACCAAGGAAGCTCCCGTGAGGATAGACATGGATATGCAATGTTACATATGCGCAACGGCCAGGAAATTAGCAAAGTGTTATCGATGCGTATCTCCTGGAGCAGGAGACGTACATGATAGGAACGGGTCTTGGTGTGTTGTGGGGAGCATACCTGGGGGTTTGTGTTTGATACCATAGACTACTTCCTGATAACGAATGTCATACAGCCACTAGATTGTCGTTAGGGTAATATTGAACTGGGCTCCCTATTCTCGTAACCCACATAGTACATAGAGATACTTTAACGTACCAGGAAGTGGCACCGAAAATGTGTATTTTAATTGCATTCTAAGGTATTGTTGGCGTCAATAACAAGAAAAGAAGATTATAAACTATCGCTGTTCGTAGTGCAAGGGATTTGACTACCACTCCCCAGAAGATATGTCAAAAGTGTAGTTCTTGTGATCCACCCTTAGAACCAAAATAGATAAACCATAAACAACCAAGGGTAGGATGCAAGTATTCTGTTTGCGAACTCCATCAGCTTCTCAGCTAATCCAGTCGTCCAGCTGAGTTGAGGGGAATGGCCTGCCGGGGCGTGATAAATGGTGAAGTTCCGCATCCTGATCATCCACTCTTGGAACTCTTTTGTCAATACCTTTTGCGCGTCCAACACCAAGTAAGCACAGTGTAGGGCTGAGTAGGCATCATTGGCTAATGTGGCATCCAGATTCGGCGTGGCAGTCAATTTAGCCGCCCATTTGCGGGCGGTGTCTTTATCGAGGTCGTTTAACAGATAGCGTGGCGCGTCTGTCATAGTTATGAGACCATCTGTACCGTATTTCTATCTCCGGGAGATATTGTCCTATGCGTCAGCGAGGCTTAATTACCGGTTTGGGTAAATATTGGTATTGATTCCGCTTACATGCATCTTTTTAAACGGTGTTGGTTCCGTCATCGCTCCGTTAAGGTAGAAGGTGAGCACCGACTCGCCCACGGGAAAGACAAATCCCCCGATGTAAAAGATTCCGATGATTCCTCCTGCTCTCCAGAACTTCATATGTAGCTCTGGCCGGGCAGATTCAGTTGCTACCCAGGCTCCAGTACAGTGCCCAACAACGAGAACCGGACGATCCTGATTGGTTAAACCGGGTCAGAAGTTGGACAAACGACTTCAACGTCATCCCATTCGCTAGGATAGCCGGTTGCAGGGGGTTCGCGATCAAAATCTGGATTGTTCAGATCTCCCACATCGAGTCTGCGGAGGTCAGATGTTGGAAGTTGAGGACAAAAAACCTCTATATCATGGGGTTTGAATTCCTGTATGAGAGGTTCAGACAGGATCGGCGTGTGAAAGACAGCATGGCAGATAACAACAGCGAGATTGTTATATGTTGTCATGGTTGCTGGCTAAGGTATATTGGAGAAAGGAGAAAGAGTGGAATCACAAGCTGGTTATAGCTGAGATATATATGTACTACTAGCTAGGTAATCCCGGGCAGGTCTAAGAGGGGACAAAGAACATGAAGTGCCACAACAGATGTTGTTGGCTAATTCGTAGCACAGGCTGTCGTACAAGGTGTGTGCTGACCATATGCAAAGCACTTATGTGATAGACTACCAAAATTAGACAATAAATTGATTGATGGAGCTGACTATGGAAAGCTATCTAACGCCGATAAGCTAGAGAAGTCGAAATATATAATATGGGATAATGGGACAAATCAGACCTAAAGCAGATATACGCCCCAACAGCGGTTTGATGTATTTAGTAGTTCAATACATCTAATAGTTCCGAGTCCTAAATGTCGGCCTTATCGCTCTCAACGTCTCGAAAGATTGAAAGATCGAAAACGTACAAACGAATGCACAACTCAGATAGAACTTGAGATCTACAGCTCGGTTGGCGAGCGTCGGTTGGCCTTTACAATGCTGCAGCGTTCTGTGTCAGGTAGACTATTCCTAGGGGACACCCTAGTGAAATAGAGTTATCTCGTATTGGTGGTGGGGTCCTCGTTATATTGGCGTAAGACTTGACCTTCCTGCTCTGGTCATAATCTACCTACCAACTTTAGTCCCTTAGTTACAGGTTATATATTTGCTAAATTATACGGTTATTATGCCCAGAACCCTTTCACTTTACCCAGATCAAGGCGATAATTAAGCTTATATACCCGTAAATTTATGAGCAATGATGGAGCATGATTCCATCAAATGGCACTAACGTGGTAGAGAATATAGGATATGCTATTAGTATTCCCTGCATATCATGGTGTTGGCCTCAACGCCTAGATAGCAGTAAGTGTACCACGCTATACTGCTTCTGGAGTCATGATAGTCGAGAGATCACTCACGTGCTGCGCCTTGGATCTGAGGAGAAACGGGCCAAACCGAAGTTCCGACGGAAACCGGATTGCATGCCCGACGAAGTTGCAGACTTTCAGAGCCAGATTATTACGGACGTAATGGAGAGACCAGCAGGTTTATATTAATAGTTGGGGCGGGTGGTTGGACATTGACGGTGGATCATTGGCGACACGCGGTTGCTGTGGCAGGGATCATAGTGGAGACTTAATCAGTTGGTAGAACAGAACAGCCCGATGCAGGATACATCATCCACCCGATTCTCCGGTCTCCGGTCTGCCGTATCGTGGCCCGATCGTTCTCGAAGATATTTGGAGCTGAAGTGTGTGTCAGTTACACCTTTCATACCGTCATCTGGATTGACCCTTTTATCCACTGAAGTTCTTTGAGATCACCGCCCACTAACACAACGCTTGCCGCTTTCAGTAGTTTGTTGACCGCATCGCTCTTTGTACTGTCGCATTCGACACACAAGGCTCAAGAATAATCGAATTGACCTCACCACCAAGGAGACAGCCAAGGCCTTGCCCCTAACCTCGTTATCAAAACTTGTTATACAATTCGGTGGGCGGAATCTAGCCCTTTGCCGCTAGGATGAAGGTATCTGGGTGGATCTCGGCCGCATTCTTCGCCTCGACCGTGCTATCGATAGAGACATTGCCATTCTCCCCTCCTCAAGCCGCAGAAGCAAGCAAACGAGCATATGAAGTTCTACGCATATTAAAGCGGGCCGACAACTGCCCGGCTGGGTATGATCCATGCTCCAACATGGGCAAATCCGACGTGTGCTGCAAACAAGGATCCATCTGTTCTCGCGACGCTGCCGACAACATCGCCTGCTGTCCGACTGGGGCAAAATGTACAGGCACTCTCAGCGGAGATTCTACCTCCACCGCAGGCAGCTTCCAGTTCCCTGGAACCGCAACGGCTCCGATAACCACGACGGGCGCTAGCGATGCTACGATTACTGGATCGACAATGCCCGGCGCTTATCCGTTTATCTACGTCCCGACAACTTTCCCCAATGCAGGCGTGTGCTCCTCATACTACTCCGTATGTCAGAAGTCGTATACGGGCTGTCTCTCCAGCCTCGGAGGAGGGTATGCCGTTACTGTGGCTGGTGCGGGTGGAGGGGTGACTCGAGCTGGTGGAGGAGCGGCGCAGGCTATTTCCACCTGTTCTAGTTTGAGCCGGGAAGCCTGCCACGGCCTTAATCTGGGGTACTGCGGCACAGTTGCTACTGGAACAGGGGACGCCAACAGGGCTCCTCCGGGACGGGCATCTAGTCTGGAGGACCTCGTCTTTGGCATGGCCATCGGTGTGGCCGGTATGTTTATCTGATGAACGTCGACCGCTATTACGTTTTCTTCATGGTGGATATGCGATACGAAAATATTCTTCTTTTTTTATATGTTATGACAGGTTAATCTCCTGGAAGTTGAGCGAACAGGATGTTTTTCCCGCACATACTGCATTGAAAGCTTACGATTGGGTTTCTACGCTTCTATTTGTTTCGGCATGGATTACGGATGATTGAATGATGTTATGTTCGAAGGGGACTACCTATGCTAAGATGTAAATCTACTGTCTCTTTGGCGTTTCTGTACATACCTACATAGGCTCAGTATTACTAGTATGGTTGTGTTCGACTTGGTCTTTCACCACAAGTGCTGAAACATGCACAGAGAGGACCTGCTGAAAGGTGCCCACTCAAGTCATTACACCGCTTCATTGGAATAAATATGGTCGGCATCCAGTACCTTAAAATACACCAATCGTAAGTACATGGACTAGCGCTGATTCCATGCATGAGAAACTAGACCAGAAGGAAGACTAGTCTGGCCCACGAGTATCAGAGAATCTTCCAACGGTGTGCGTTGTTCCTGATTCACCCGTTTTGCTGGCAAGGCAACTAAAGCATGATGGGAGACAACACACAGGCACAAACTGAGTCATTGAATGTTCTAGTCATTTAGGTAGATAGTGTACTCCGTAAATGGGACCACTTGAATAGGTACCTAAGGTAGGAATGACGGAAGTAGTACAGAGTAGTCGGTCGATCACTCGAATTGAAGTAAGTGGAGGGGCGCCTTTCGTACACCGACTCCAAGTTACTTAGTCACGGGATTTAGTCCATTCGGCACCGGTTTCATCTTTTTCATGCTGGTGATAATGAAAAATTAGTATGGAACTGATGCCAGGGACGGAAGGCAAAAGTGGTCAGCGAGGACAATGATTGATTGACCAGTACAGTGAGGAGGGGCAGAGCATCCAATTGCTATGATAAGATACGGAGTAGAGAGAGGAAAAAA
>ML732352.1:0-40993 GCA_009176345.1 Aspergillus leporis | reverse complement strand
AGGTGGGAACTCCCAGCCACCAGCTTTCTTTCATTTATTTATTTTAGAAAAAAATTACTTTTCTCCCCTCCCTCGATGATCTAACTTTAAAGTCAGTTGAATATTTTGGTTCAATGGTAGCGATTGGCTGTTGTTATTGTTGTAAATCCGGTGGTTGGGTATTGATGTACTCAGGTCACTCACTATATATGGGAGGCTGGGGAAGAACAGGGCTTCAATGCTGACCGTCCGGATACCGATTACCGTCTTTCTCCTCAACCCCCTCATTCTTTTCTCTCCAAAAGGAAAATTCTTCTATCGTTCGTCTGTCAACGTTTGCTTGTGATCCATATCCATGCTTGAACATTCTTTCTCTGACGTGATTATTAAGACTGAAGAATTGTTGCTGTCCTTCGTTATTGAAGCTCTTATCGATACTGACCATACATACATACACTTACTCCGGGGTGACCGGTCTAGTCCGTCACTTTGAATAGTACCATCAACGTCGCTCGTGGTTATCGGGTCTGCAGAGGGAGAGAATAAGTTTGACACCCACCCTCGTGGTCCGGTCACATATATCTCCGTTCACCATGCACACTTCTCGCATACTACATTCGGCGATATCGATACTGACCCTACTGGCTCAAGTTCAACGCTCTACTGCTTCCCCGCTCGATTTCGAGGAGCCCAGCCTTGAAAAGCGATGCGCCAATCCCTGTGGCTATTATAGCCAGCTCTGCTGTAGTTCTGGCCAGACTTGCAGCACCAACGGTGATGGCCAGGCAGTCTGTAAGGATTCCTCCGGCGGTAGCTGGCAATACTTCACTACCACCTACGTCGTCACGGAAACCGACACCTCGACTGTCACTTCTACATGGAGCAGCTACATAGGACAAACAACGACCGCTAGCGGTGGCTCAGGGAGTTGTAAGGCCGAACTCGGCGAGACCACTTGTGGCAACACCTGCTGCGGTGCTGCGTATGTCTGTACCAACAACCAATGTGTGGTCGGTAGCTCGTCGATTTGGGCCACTGCTACCGCTACACCTCCAGTACGAGGCACAAGTGCATCGACCGTCACTGCGACTGCTTCTGCGACAACCACACAGGGTTTTATCGCGCCCGTTGGCACAGATGGCGCTCAGTTAATTGGAGCCAAAGCGCCAGATAGTGGAGGATTAAGCGGTGGAGCAATTGCAGGTATTGTCATCGGAACAATCGCCGGTGTCTTCCTCCTTCTGCTCATCTGTGCCTGTCTGTGTTGCCGTGGAGCCCTAGAGGGCTTGTTTGCTTGCCTGGGTCTCGGTGGTAGAAGGAAAAGAAAGGAAACAACATATGTGGAAGAGCGATATCATCATCATGGGCACGGTGCCGCGCAGGGTGCCCGGCCCGAAGGACGCACCTGGTTTGGCACTCGTCCATCAGCGACGGCGCCTGCAGGCGAAAAGAAGAAATGGAGCGGCTTGGCAACTCTCGGAATTATGCTGGGTGCGCTTGCCTTATGCCTGGGACTGAAGAGGCATAGAGACCACGACGATGAGAAGAGCGATTATACTTACCCGAGTTCATACTACTACTCCGATTATTACACTAGCGCCAGTATGTGACCTCCTTCGTTTGCCACTGACCAATTCATAGCTCTTGCTGACTGCTTTGTAGGTAGCGCAAGTTCGGATAGACGAACGAGAGACACTCGACGGACAAGGGACACCAGGCAATCCCGGAGATCTCGCGCGCGCTCACGACGATCATGATTGACGAGTTGACACAATGAATCGATGATTTCCCGACAACGAAACAACTTATTTATGACATTATTCCCCCCTTTCCCCCCCCCACCCGGGCCCCTTATTTTGTTTCCCTTCTTTCTGATTTTCAAGTTGGACACAAAACGGCGCTAGTTTGGCAATTTGCATGTTTTTGTATTACCATGTTTTCGCTGCCTCTTTCATTTGATCGCCTCAGGACAACCTTATTATTTTCTTCATATTCTTCATCTTTTATTTCGGAGGCTGAGATGTATGATGATGAGCTATGTTTTCATGTTATAATGACCCGTCTTTTTTCATAGCGACGGATTCGATGTGGAGGAATGATATAAATGAGACAGACGCGCGACAAATAATGTCATCTGTCCAGAGAATCATTGCGCAATGAAGAGTCTTACTAAAAGACATTTGGACAAGTCGGGTATCGGAGGATATTTACATCAAGATAAGAAGACACGAACGCGGGTCCAGCGACGCCGACCAAAGGACCGAGAGGGTAGACAATTACATTGCATCGTAATAATGGTTATGTGTCGAGTGCCTCTTAACTCTTTTCGAGGCTACCGCATTCGTACAATGAATGCTAGAGGTCAATAGTACATGCACCCGCCGGAAGGACTCGTGCGACACTCTGTGTATCGTGTAAGGCAGCGAGTCCCCAGCAACTGTCAGGGAAAGCATAGACGTTTCAGGGAAGCTGTTCTAATTGAAGCGGATGAGGTCGATGAAAAAGAAGGACTGAACTGCCCAAGTTATGTTAATCAATATCCACAGACATCAAAGGGCAGTCGATTGATATATTGATGCCTCGAGATCAAATGTCGAGGTTAAGCGGGCCGCGCGCACGGGTTTTAAAGCATCAAGTCAATTTAATGCTCGGCCGGAACTTGCGTTCTCCCCGCCTCCCGTAGTCCGGAACTTCCTCGACTTCTCCATCCATCATTCACTCCTCAACACTAATTCGCACACTCCCAGTTTCAACCCCTCCAGCAAAAAAATAACTACCAAACAGCGGTCTTCCATGAATTTGGCTTCGAGAGCAATTTCCTGACAATAAAACCCGTTTCTTCTACATCTTATTCCTTGCGTCTCTTGTCTCCGGTCGCTCAGAGCTGTCACGTCACGACTGTACTCCTGTGGATTACGAGTCCCCGATCCTTCATCGGCCCGTCATGCTACAGACGCAGACCCAACACGTTTTCTCCCATCAGCATCAGTATCCGGCTGATCCCTCCTGGCTGCAACATCAGCAACAGCAACAGCAGCACCACCAGGCTCAGCACCATCCACACCAGGCCCAACAACAGCATTCTTCCTTGGTGGCCCAACAGCATGCCCAAGTGCAGGCCGCTGCGGCGGCGGCGGCGGCTGCTCAGCAACAACACTATAATCGCATCACTATGAGCGGTAACCCGGGTGCTGGAAATCCAGCACAGGGTGCGGGTGCTGGAGGGTTGAGTGGGGATGGCGCCCTCCCGGGTGCGATGTCGGTGATGGATGGTGGGATAAGCGATGAGAACCGCAAGGTTTTTATCTGGGTGGCGGAGCTTCTGGATCCGAACCGCAGAGAGGCTGCTCTCATGGAACTAAGTAAAAAGCGAGAGCAGGTTCCTGAGTTAGCGCTAGTCATTTGGCACTCATTCGGTATGGACCCTTTGGACCCTTACTCCTTTATGTGCGACTTGTCGGCTATTTGTATGCTGACTATCCTTCTTTCGCAGGTGTCATGACTGCTTTGCTCCAGGAGATTATTTCTGTATACCCCTTGTTGAATCCATCGCAGTTGACTGCAGCGGCGTCAAATCGGGTTTGCAACGCACTCGCTCTGCTGCAATGCGTCGCCTCTCACAATGAGACTCGCACTCTATTTTTGAACGGTATGTAACAGTACACCATCGTTCCGACACTCGTTAACTGACGAGATACGCTTCCAGCTCATATTCCCCTCTTCCTCTATCCCTTTCTTAACACTACCTCAAAATCTCGCCCGTTCGAGTATCTTCGCCTCACCTCCCTTGGTGTGATTGGCGCGTTGGTCAAGAATGATTCTTCGGATGTCATCAACTTTCTTCTCACTACCGAGATCATCCCTCTTTGCCTCCGCATCATGGAGACGGGCTCGGAGCTGAGCAAAACAGTCGCTATATTCATTGTACAAAAAATTCTACTTGATGATATTGGTCTTGCGTACATCTGCGCGACATACGAAAGGTTCTATGCTGTGGGGACTGTCTTGAGCAACATGGTCACTCAGCTCGTGGAGCAGCAGACCGTGAGGCTTCTTAAGCACGTTGTGCGCTGCTTCCTTCGGTAAGTACTAAGGCCATCCATGATTCCATCCTCGGTCAACAACGTGCATCCATGAGTATTACTAACTGTCTACAGTCTGAGTGATAACAGCAGAGCGCGGGAGGCTTTACGCCAATGCCTTCCTGAACCTTTGCGGGACGCCACTTTCTCCTCTGTCCTCCGCGATGATGCTGCCACAAAACGTTGTCTTGCACAGCTTCTCATCAATCTTTCCGATAATGTCTCTGATGGCGCCGCAGGGGTTGCTATGTAAAAAGTCGAAAAGCATTGCTTCCGTTTTGATTTACTTGGTATATTTTGACAACCTTTACGATATGCATGGGACGGTCTAAGGCGAATCAGGGTCATACGGCGCAAATTTGTGAAATGGCAAAATAACGGTAAACCCAAGAAAGAAAAGAAAAAGAAATGGAGAGGTGCATCGGAATCTTGGGGTTGGGGGTTTTCTGTGACCACTATTGTAACAAAGTTTGCTTTTTTTTCTTCTTTTTCTTTGCCCTTGTTATTTTTTTTTGTCTTTCATGGGTCTGTGGATTTTCCCCCTTCTTTATCCCATTTCGGTCATAACGGTATAGGCTTGTGTGGTGGCGTGGATTATGGATGGCGCTATCTTTTCTGTGCATTTTGCTTGTCCTTCACGATCCCTTTCCTCATCTTCCATCTGAATGAGATAGACCCTCTTTGAGCGAGATACCAGAATCTAGGTTTTGTTTCATGCGTTGGGATTGTATGTATGGGTGGTTCCAGTGTTGAGTGACGTTATGGTCTGAAGCATGGCTTTCTTTTTCTTCCCTTCTCTCATCTTCTTTAAATTGTCATTAATCAGATAGAAGGTTGCCTTGCATATCTTTGGTCTATATTTTAATTTGAAGTTTGATTGCAGAATACTGCGGTAGAGAACTCTACTCCTTGCATATAAGAAAGAGAAACACAATATTGGAGTTGCTCGCTAACACGGAAATCACCTGACGGGCGGAGGGTCTCGACGCGCCCCCGTGAGCTCATCTCCCATTCTCGCCGACACGCCCGCCCTGCCAAATCCCGCCCTGTGAACCGCCACTACTATCCTCTTAATTCCTTCCGATTGAAAACGCACAACTGAATAGGACCTCTCTTGTGTATACACACCTGTTCCCTCGCTAACAAGGAAACATTCACCACCGACCAGCAAGACCGAGATTGCGGCATTTGGTTCTACGCTGCGGCGCCGTTCATGCGCTCGATTCGCCGACATGGTATCGCGAAAGCGCACCCGCTCCGGGGTGGACGCTGCTCCGGAGCAGCCACCTGAGGAGCCTAGTTTACTGCACCGACTGCGGAATTGCTGGGAGTTCGCAAATCTCATGCAGTATATTGCCATCTTTGGAAAACCTATGAAGATTGATGAGGATTTTGGTATTGAAGTAAGCTATCTACCCAGCCTCGCAACTAACATTGCCCTTTTTCCCTTCGTACCTTTTTTTCCGGTTATGTGTACCAAAAGCTAACATCGTCTGTTCGCACCACCTTACAGGATTTGGAGACTGAATGTCTAAAACCTGGCTCTTCCGAGAAGCTTCTGCAGATTGGACTTTGCCTACTTAAATGGGTTTCGTCGCATCGGGGTCTCACGTACGTGAACAAGGCGCTTAATATTATTACATCACGCGAAACTCACATTGGCTGTAACCCTTAGGTTCGATAATTTCGATGAATATACGCGACGCCAATACAATGCCAAAGCCCCTCATCTCCCTAACCCGTTCGGTCATGATGAGGTCCCAAACAAGTTCTCCGAATTTGACGTCTTCCTGAAACTTCGAGTTCTTCATCAACTATCTGTGTGGACATTCTGGAACCCGGATCGCATACGCGATAAGATGCCGGAGCAAAGGGAGAATGATCAAACAACATGGGTGAGTACCTCCCCGGGTAGATACTATGCCTTAGACTTGTTGCTGATGGCATATTAGCGCATCGAGGAATTAGGGTACGATCGCGAAGGACGCTACTATTATATCCTAGATGATAACAGGCTTTACCGTCGCACTGATCCTCCGCTTCCCCCTCCAAAACCTGCCAAGCCAAAGACGAAGAGAAAAAGCGCCCGAGCCGTGAGAGCATCGAAACGCAGGAAGGTCTCGGAAGCGGCTGCTGCTGAGGAGTCTTCAGAAGAGGATAATAGCAATGTCAACGGAGATGTCACTGGAGATCCCTTTGAGGGCATGAAGTGGGAATGCATTGCTATCACGCTAGAAGACTATCGCCACTTTCTGGATTCGATTCGGAAAACGAAGGATGGGAACGAAAAGGTTCTGAGGGACCGGGTTGAGGAGCAAGTGCTGCCTGTCATTGAGAAGGAAGAGGAAGCGCAGGAGCGACAGAAAGCTAAACGTGAAAAAGAGCTTTTCAACCTACAGCTGCTCGCTGGTGCTAAACGGTCAAGTCGAATCGCCGGAAAAGCTGAGAAGGAGCGACACGAGCGGGAAGCTGCTGAAGCGGCGCGGAAGCGCGAGACAGAGTTAGCTGCAGCTCTCAAGGAAGAAGAGAGGATAAAGGCGATGGAACAAGACAGACGCTCGCGCATGATGACACGTGAGCAACGCATTAAAGAACGCGAGAGGAAGCGTATTCTCCACGAAAGTGAGCTAGAGCGGATCGCGGAAGAACAAAAGAAGCTCGAACGAGGCGAAAGCAGGATCTCAGAAAGACAGTTGAAAGCTGAATTAGAAAAGCAGAGAAAGAACCTGGAAGATCTCTCCCAGGAGGATGAATGGATCTTCGATTGTTCTGGGTGTGGTATGCATGGAGAGAACTTGGTATGTTAGACCCGTGCTGCTTGTATGCTGAGCTGGATATCTTTTCTGACCTTACGTAGGATGATGGTTCACATAGCGTCGCATGCGAAAAGTGCAATGTGTGGCAGCACAGCAAGTGCCTTGGTATTTCGCAACACGAAGCTGAGCGAGAAGATTTCCACTTCGTCTGCAAAGATTGTAAACGACGAGAAAAGGAAGCGACTATGCCAAAACTTCCGCCACTGAAGTTCCGAGTTGGTTCATCGCCTTCTTCTGCAGCTGCTGACGCTGATGGGGAAGGCAAGGGTGTGACTTCCATGTCTTCCACAATACCTCAACACAGGTCGCAGTCTAAACTGCCTATGATGCAACCATTTCTGCCACCTCACAACACAGTCCAGCCTATCCCTATGTCACCCGAGCGCCGGCCGCAGTCTGCCCATGCTGCGTCGTTCAGCAGTCCTCGGGCCCCATTTTCTCCGTCAAAGGGTGCCAATGGGTTTTCTCCCTCTAGAGAAGCACCTCCAAAACTACCATCGTTACAACAAGCAACACATCTGCCGCCTAATGGCCGTGTTTCATTAAACGGTGGCTCCTTTCACTCTTTCCAGTCGCAGCGGCCGTCATCCTCCCACTCCGCTCAAAGCCCGACTCTCCTTTCACCTATTCAGAATCGTCCCTCCATGTCTCCTACTCAGGGCAATCATGATGTCGGTCCTCTTGCTGGGTTTCCACCCGCGCCGCCATCGGAGACCCCAACCACATGGACCCCTTACCGACAACCCCAAGCTCCACGCCGGGGCAGCGGACATTACGCTTCCTTCTCTTCGATTCCTGGTGGACACTCCTCGTTTGTGGCTACACCCAATGCTAGTCAGTCGTCGCCCCCACAAAGCTCGCATGGTGTTCTGCTCTCGGGACTCAGCCCAACCAAGCAATCACCACGCCCTGTTACCTCTGGTAGCGTAACAGGTGCGCCGATCTTGCCTCCTATACAGAAACTCGAGCCGAGTCCTAAGTTGATGGGACGGAGTTCGCCTGATGCACCCATTCCGCCACCTGTCAAATGCATGACTCCTGAGCAAGAAGAGCGCAGACAGCGGGAAAATGCTCTGATACTTCAGGCGCAGTCTCATGGTTCTAATGGCCAACACTCGGTGATGTCCTCACCGTCTCTTAATCGGATACCGCCTCTGGGGCCATCGGCTCTATCTCAAAGGTTTGAATCATCATTTGAATCATCATTTGAATCCCAGCCTGACCGGAAAACGGAGGGACAGTAGAGCATCAATCTTGGTTGTTATGCATTAACGCGCGGCTATTTGCAGTTATCTCCAATTCTCACTCTGGACCAACTGCTGAGGACCATTGGCCCTTTCTAGGATTTCTACTTCTAAACATATATCCTTTCTAGACTGATTGAACGATGCTCTGTCGCGTCGGTTGATGTCTATTTTGGGTTATCGGTTTTACAGGCTCTTGGTCGGCTGGGTTACACGGTCGGCGCTGTAGATATTATGGGATGGCGAATGCCGTGACACCGGAAACATTATCCCCAGCAAATGAAGTCAGCATCAACAGCGTACAAAACCACGCCTTATCATATCCATGAATATATCGTGTCCATATCAGGACATTACCCGATACACAAATCCACAAATTTGGAATGACAAGAGATCCTTCGTGATTGCATCGTTTTTTTCATACCTGAAATGACACTTCTGCTTCGTTGTCTCCAATTTGAATACTCATATTAACTTCCCTTATGTGTTTATGGACAGTTTTTGTTTTTTCTTTTTCATTTCCCCCTGCTACAGAGGTATTAATACTTGCATGACGGATCGGGAGCGAGATGGGGGCTTTTTGTCTTTCTCTTCTTTTTTATTTTTCATACGGGAGTTATACCTGCATGATTACCGGGAGGATGGAAGGGCGTTAGGCCGTTGAGGCCCATAGAGGGAAGGACATGAAGCACAGCATTTGCACTTGGATGTAACATGGGAAGCTATCTGGATGTGAAAAGTAACCTGCGTGATATTAGAGGTATCTACTATAGAATGGTAGCCGAAAGAGAAGAAATACTATGAAATTGTACACTAGGCCCTTGCGCTTCTTGAACTGTTCTACGGGGATAAAATAGCGAGGACTCGGGGGGTTGTTGTAGTACGTTCATGACCTACAGCGGACTTGAACTAGGATCAATAACTATCAATTACATTGTGATGGCATGACCTAGTTTAGCGCCGGCATATTCGCAACACAATACGCCAGATAATCATCTCATATATTAACCCTTGCATGGATTAGACAGGCATCCTGGTCAATCAATCTATATTCTAATCCCCACTTACTAGACCTTGATTACGACTGGCGAAAGTACCACCACAGTCCAACACTCAATTCGTATGTAATTACGGGGTATCATACATACATAAGCAAACATATTCATATATAGTTCACATGCATGCAATGCAACCTATTCGAAAAAGCAAAGAAGAAAAAGAAGGGAACCTATCTCCCCCCCGGTTCAAATCCCGAGAACCCAATCCCAATCCACGCGTGCAGGTAGATACAGTACAGTAGAGAGACACGAGCGAGTCTTGGAATCCACTAGCGCCTCGCACCATAGCACCCTTTACTATACGTAGGATAGCCGGAGATAGCGCTACCTCCGTTCCGTTGGCTGGTAGGTCGACATAGCATTTACGGTTACCAGCGGGCGAGCGAGCCTAGAGTATATGCCAATGACTGCGAAAAGAAAGAGAGAAAGAAAGTATGGAATGGAAGGTTATTTTTGCTCTGATATTCTACAGTGTGAGTGTTAAAACATCGAGGTCCCTCTTGGCGTTGAGTCTAAACATACTATTACTATCGTGGGCTAGAGCTGAACAGGCTTAGTGTAGTATGTGGATTGATTTTAGTCCTAGTGGGGGTTGGGGCTCGCACCTGGGTTCTATGGATCCGAGCTAAGCTAACGCTTAATGGGGAATCGTGGAATTGCTCTCATTGGGTGAATGGGGTTATTAGCTCCAATCGCTGAATCAGCGCCTGGAAACTTAATTGCCCTAGGTTAGATGTACCCTATTCTCTCATAACTATGGATTCTAGAATGGAGGGTCAATGATTCAATCTTCGAATCTATAGTTCTGATTTAGTTTCTGGTGGGCTCTTGGCAGAGGTGTTCGGTAGGCTCTACTTTTTGTCCCTTCTTTCCTTTTAGTTTGTGCCCTTCTGCTTGAATTGGTTGTGATGAGGGGCTAGATGGTTGTATGCTATACCCAGGATTTGGAACTGTGCGCCATGGCTACGCTGGGGAATGAAGAATATAGAGTAGCTCTACCTATAGCCAGTTACCCGGCTCTAGCACCTTAAAATACAGTCTGGCCTTCGTTCGAACCGCATCTCTTTTGTGTATGTGTGTGATCGGGAAACCCCCGTTTCAGATCGTGCTATCAGAAATCTTTCGGCGAGGCTTTTGACTCGAGCTCGGGACCAGAGTCGGTCTTAGGAATTTTAGGCTTTATACTCCGAGGTTCATGAGTGTCGGTCGACCCGTGTGTTATACGACGTCGACTAACAAGACTAACCGTACCAACCAAGTTCTTTCTAAATTAATCAATAAAATCTAATGAATCATGTGGGATGCGGAGCAGGCTTGGGAACCTCTTATGTAAAGGCGCGCATTTCCGCGGACTTAGCTTAATGACTTGATTTATTTAGCCCTGGCTTTTGCCCAATGTCTATGTTATATTTAGATGAATTAGAAAAAGAGAAGGGAAAGGGTTATTGTAGGCACACCTACTACTTACTTACCTAGGCACGAGGAGGAGGAGCCAGGGAATCGGGGCTAGTAAAGGCACACACATATACTGGGCTATCCTTGGAAAGGTTAATTTAGATCAGGACTGCACTTTTCTTTATTTTTATTTTTTTCTATTTCCGCCTTCCGCGTAATTTGATTCTTGATTTCTCACGGAGAAGTCCGTGGATTAATAATGATCGCTAGGTTCAATGCCAAGATGGAGATTTCCCATATGTGGGTTCGATTTACTTTTAGTGTAGACATTAGTCAGGTGTAGGGCAGCAGCCTAAAGGTTTTTTTTTTTTACGTCGGGCCTTAGTGCTCAGTACCTCTCTATATTCCCCTGGAATTCGGAGTTCTAACTCCGACTGTAACATCATGGGGGTTTTAGTTATATCAGGTTTTTGGGGGGAACCTAGGTATAACTTATAAGGTGTGGAGAAGGATTTTCTTTTCTTCCTGAGAGTAAGGAAACTAAACTATTTGCGAAAATGATATACATACGTTTGCCAACTTAGTGCTAGTTGAAGCGGCCATAAGAAGAGAGTCAACACAATCTACACCTATTTAAGTAGGTAGATAGGTAAGTAGTGCCCTGTACTAGTGAGGGTCTAAGAATAAATAGCCCCGTGACAAGGCGGGCTGTCATTTTCTCCCGCCGTTAACGTGGAACACAGATGGTTGCTACTACTGTCAGAGCTTAAATTTTGGATTTCAAAAATCTTCCCGCTCTTATCGGTTGTCGATTTCCCGCTTGCTCCGTCCTTTTCGGGTGCTCCTATTGGGTGATTTGAGGTGAGACTGTATATTTTTAAGGGGTTCGATTTGATCCGGCCACTCAGGGGGTCGTGCTGTGCTATAGGTGTCTCGAATTACCAAGTGGATAAGTATCATAGGCTGGTTTGTCCATTTTCATTTCCATCTCCATTTCCATCTCCAATTCTTTTTTCCTTTTTCCTTTTTCCCTTTTTATCTAAAAAATGGATCATCCCTGGGGCCTCTTTTTTGCTTCTCGAATAGGCGATTGTTGACTATGGCGATAATATGTTGATCGTTTTATAGGGAGGGAAGAGGCTTGCTCCGTGACTCGGCTATCTGTCTAATAGAAAGCGACGTCGGCATATTAACCCTTCACTATAATGGTATAGTTTGATAATAAGCTAGCTACATACTTTGTTCGAATAAGGCTTCCCATCTTTGCCACCGAACGGCGGACTCCGAAGGAGAGGGTCGGTATGTATGTAAAATATTCGCCGGTCGATCACTCACATTACACAAGAATGTCTGAGCGAAAGTTGAAATTGATAACGATTTCCCGTGATAGCCGCACAGCCGATGACGGAGGAGCTCGGACTGGGCCAACTGAACCAGATGAAGAAAACGTATTTGACCTCCAGGCTCCAGATATCGCGTCAGCTATCTCTGTTTTAGTGTCGTTATGCGTTCGATGTAACCGGGGGGTTAGTCAGAAGAAGCGGGTTGGCACATGGGGCAAGGCCAGGAGAAGCAATTTTCGGAGAACTTGGACTTGGCTATACTATGTAGCTTGGGCTTGGCTTGTCTTATCTTGCCCAGCCTGTTTAGATGCGTCATTTCCACCCGGACCCATATTTGTCCCTTGGGTACATTACTCGAAACGAGCAATTGGGTCGATTGTGTCAGTATGTACGGAGTAGGCAGCAATGATTCAGTGTTCGATGTATGTGGGCTCGGAGGAGATAGATAGCTTTTGCTTTTTTGGTTCGACGTAGTCGTTTGTTACTTGTCTATATGATCAACGGTCTTAGTTTCATACCCTTAAGTCCCTTAACCCCCTCGACCTTAGAACATCTTTTAGGGTTAGCTAAGGTAATGACCGGTGGATCCCCAGCCGAATGGCCAATCGGTAACCGCCATAGACGACACGCAGGCTAATAGTAGATCGCGGCAGAGAACTGTCAAGCGCTTACCATTCACAGAGCATATCGGCGTGTCATATCGTGCATTCTGACCAATCGAGGGTCCCTGGTGGGGAACTAGAGGACAGGTGATCGATGGTCGACGAGGATATTACCTAGTTTGGTTTAAGCGACTCACCAGAGGTCAAGGTTACTTTAGGGTATGTACCTCGTTCTAGAGTGGAGTCAAGCAGTGGATCGTACTCGGGATACCCAGTGGGGAATTGAGATCCACACTTCCAGTGCTTCATTCATGGTACAATTCCTGCGTCAGCGCTCACGTCCATTTGGCATGGTCTAGACTTGTGAATTCAAGTATATAATGCCGAGCGCATTTACACTGGCCTGGACGTTTCTATACTGGATCAGGTGATGGTCCTTCCAACCCAACTCTGTCTTCGCCCCACAAATTGGTACAAGCTCTGATGGACCCTCCTTTCTGTACGACATGACGTCGAGAGGGATAGGGGCCCGTGAGCGAGTTATACTTAGTGTATATGTCTTGTGTGTCACTTCCTGGTCTAGCTTGGGCGTTCCTTCGAGCTTAGCGTTTTGATCTCTGCGCTTGACTCGTAACGTGGCTACCTGGTTTCGTTCTATAGGATGTAGACTTAACGGTACAATATCAGTCGAAAAATGCCCCCACGCGGGGCATCAGCATCTCAATCAGTGACCTCATGCAGGTGTCAAACTGTTGGACAGTGCCGTGCGGAACCACATATCACTATTGAAGCTGGGGAAGGGGGCGGGGAGGATCCTACTAGCAAATCATTCCCGTGCGACATTTCGAGTTCAGTCCGTGATGAACGCCCGACCTCTTGCTGTACAGTGGCACTGCATATCAAATCCATTCACCCACAGCCAAGATCCTTTGCTTCGGTAGCCAATCCCTTCGTGTCTACCTCACTTATTCCTGCAGTGTAAGTTCATAGTCCACCAATCACCTCAAGATCTGCTGTTGGGTTATTACTTGTCCTACGTACAAGTCATTCAGGCACTACATGCTCTCTACACCAAATATCACTCGGGGGGGGGGAGGGCCATTCCAAAATAGCTTTCCACTTATAGAGGTCGGGACCGAGATTAGCGCGGTGTGCACCGGATGCAAGTATTTTGCCCCATTGTGGACTTCTTTTGACCGACAATCCTTATGTTTTACACCATGTTTCTGGTGTAGAGTCAATTGAGATTTCGGAAATTTGGCTTGTATAAGTCACGTCGTGGTATTTGGTCGGTGACACAGGAGCTATAGATATGCTTCTATGATCTGGGATGTCCTTGAGAGTTGCATACCATTCCATAAGCAAATGGTCGCCAATGACACAATCAGATACTACTACCAACTGACAGCAAGTGAGAGATCTAGGGAGGAGGTGTTCACTTCCAATTGAAAGCCCCTCTAGTTCACCCAACACGTCCTAAGACTCAATCAAGCCATAATTGCCAGAAGGTTTGACGGTTTCTGTCCCCATTTAGGATAACAATATGGGAAACAGGACTCCACTAAGCTCCTTAGGGGGCATCTATATCTCTCTCTCTACTTTTACTTTGCCCCGATATTTCCACCGGAATTTGGAATTCCATGGTCAAGGCGGGAGGGTCGATCGTGAGAGGCAGAAGTAATGGTGCCTTGGGTAGTAGCCCGTGCCGTCGAGACCGGCCCTATCAACCCGCTGGTTCTGCGCCGCACCGCCATGACTGGTTCTTTCAACTCTTCACCTTTGTGCCCTCTCGTGTGCTCACCTGGCTTTTTGAGTGTTGGCTATTGTCAGGTCCAAAAATAAGTTGAGAATAAACATCAAGCGTGCAGAAGACTTGAAACGTGCATGAGGCAGATAAAGAGGCGTAGTCAGAGAAGAGTAAGATGTGATATTCTTAGATCCATCGCCGGATCCGGAAACTCGCATCATTATACCTCAGCATCTTAAGCGTTCCCAACCTTGGAGATGAAACACGCTGTTTGCATGCATGAGAACCGTAAACCTCGGTTACGGTCACCAGACCAGAGGTTCGATCCCTGGGGCGCAATGAAACGTGAAACCCGCCCAGTCTGGGCAAAATCCCGGGGCAACAGGAGAGGCCCGAGTTATGACCCCGGACGGATTTGGAAAGGCTGGTCCCTTGGCGCCGATCAAGTAATCTTCGAAGAAGAAGATCGAACGCCAGGGCGGCTTCCTGGGGAGAGTGAGTTAGTGCTTCAGGGAATCCCTGTTGTCAATCCTTTTTTGGCTGTCGCTCTGAATATCTGAAGGTGGCACCATATTCGGAGACGAGAGAATAAGATGGGTTACGCAGCCCGTTTTGATGAGGTGCTGTGTTGCTATTGCTGTAAATCAAGCTCCTGTGGTTTCACTGGGCAAGTTTGGTGTTCAAGATCAAGATAGAGATATTTGGATCGCAACCAGAATGTACTCAAGCAATCGAGCCCCAGGATATGCCGGTTACCTGCAGGCGCATGATACTCACCGAGCAGGCCAGACCGATAAGATAAGGTAGATTCGACATTTTCTGTTGCGAGCAACACAGCTTTCATTGGATTTCCATGGCTTCCGCGGACCAAAGGAACACACCGAAGGAACAAAGAAATCCAACTCGAGCCCCCTGTGGTTCCTGCGCAAGCCATCTTCCTCCGCCAAAGTCAATCCTTCCGCTTGACAGCGGTAGATCATCGTAGGGCACCAAGTAAGTTTAGTAACCTGCGCCTTCCTGAGGACAATTCAATCAACGATCGCCATCAATGGGGGTAAATTGAGGGCGGATCTAGTAGTATCCGGTCCGCAGTGGGCCGCTTTAGTCTGTCGTCAAAAATATCGACCATTATCCGAGTCCTGACAAGGTTCAGAGAGTGTGTGAGTGAGCAAATATGGTGGGAGCACTAGTGGGCGTTGCAATCTCGTCCATTCCAACCCCAGGGCATCACAAAGTTGCGTGGTACTGTCCTACTATGAAGAGGAGACAGCCATACCTCGATTTAGCCTCCACGCACGTCCCCAATAGCTGTGCGGCAGCCGATCACTTGTAAATTGGTACGACACTTGTATAACCCCCGTTCGCCACTTGCATTGATTCCAACAAGGGGAGAGCCAGAATAACCCTGCACGGATTGGAGCAAAAAGCAATCATGCGAGCGACATCACATACTAGTTAATCCGTTGAGTAAGTACCCAACATGAAGACTGGGATGAGCAGCCATCGTCCCAACACACGCATGAGCCTTGCCACACGTGACAGAAAAGTATCCAAAAGTCAGGTACGCCCTTGGAGTGATTTTTCCCTATTCTGTCAACGGTGGAAAAGGAATTATTCATTAGATTGGCTGTAGGCGACCAACCAACGAGGCCGCCAAGAAATGAATATGCAGATGGATTTTAGCCTGGGAAGCTGTCATTTCTCCTCGGACTAGCCCAGCGAGGAATATCACACTGATGATCGCAAGATAGACAGTCACGCTACGCCGTATACGGCAGGCCCGCGGTCGACGCTAAGCGTAAGATTTACAGTGGGGAGATTGGCTGCGACAGTGCGCTAGTGGAAGGCTCCAATGATCGACCAGTTCGAGTGGCCCGGCTACTTCTACCCGACCAATGCTTAAGCCAATGACAGCCCATGGCGCTGTTTGTATGAATCCATACCTACCTTACCCTCGCTGAACTTTCCCTCATCTGGTATGAAGGGTCGAGTCATCAATCTTCCATTCCATATTTCTTCTACTAGAACTTAATTCAGGACCTGAGACAAGGCAAGAGGGAAATCTCGACCGCACGAGCACACGTCACAAAACAGGTAAGAAGTTAAAATCAAGTTAAGGTGAGCTAAATCATTGTCGGGGATCGGTCCCAAGGTACCGATATAATAAATTTCTATATAGCAAGATGGAATATATCGCGAGATGAATTTGGAATGGAAATTGTGATCCCTAGATGCCCGAGGAGACTTATCCACAATCCTCCCCTCCTGATGCGCATGTATTCCACCAACTCTCCATGCCCAGGCAGCAAGAGAGACGATCGACTGGACGACGGTAAAGCCCGTTTGGTCCTGTATGGAACCTCTCCAAACATGGAGCTGCCAGCATCCGTGGAGCCCGGCCCAACAGATCTCGCCCCCCCTACCATCTATATCCACTTAGTAGCTCTCTACCCTGTGCCCATCATCGATCGATCCTATCCTTGTGACGGCGACTCCAGTCAAGTAAGGTTCTTACTAGCGATGATCTACTGGTCCACTTGGGGGGGAAAGATGATGGTACCGCTCACCTATCCCTCTGGTACAACACGCGACGGTGGTTCCATGGTTGCATCAGCACGATTTGCTTTCCTTTCCACAAGACAGTTTCCACTGATAGTGAAGAGGCTATCGATACCGTGCTGATATCCTGATCTGTACATGCTTTTGGGGAATGGCCATTCCATGGGTCTCCCTTTAATCGGTCTTTGATATGGATTCCGTGTGACTTTGAGTTTAACCTCTCTCGACGTTCAGCAGAGGCAAAAGTGTGTATAGAAAGATAAACAGTAGTCCAGACTGGTCGGTTAGGTTACTTCGTAATAACTACTGGTGGAGAGAGCCTGACGGGTAGTGAAATTGTACAGTAGACATGAAAGCTGAGTCAATGTTCTACCTCCTGATTTGATGATGGGGAAGGATAAAAAAAAGAAAGATTACTGGGTTCCAATTGTTCAGCCACTTCCCGTGTGTCCCATATTCTATTATCAATTTGATTTTTGTGACTCCGTGCCTAGTTTTTGGTGTAGGTTGATGATTGATAGGTCTACATGTCTGGCCAGACTCTCACTCTCACCCTCAAATTTGGGGGTTTTCCGTCAGTCACAAGCAGTCAAATTCGGGGAGGGGGGCTGCTGTATACTATACGTAGAGTGTATAGACCGTGACTCTAGTAGCAAGATATCTTACGATGGTGGCAAGTGAATGACTATCCTGATTCTGAGAGCACAAAGGAGGATTTCTGTGCAACAATGCCTAAACGTTCGAGTGACAGCAAACTCTAATATCCAGCCCCAGATGGGCTATTGTTACGACTATGCATACAGAATTGTAAAAGATAACGTGGCGATTCTGATCCTAAAACGGTTCCTCCTTGTGTTTAGCCTCTGCACCCGCATCTGGCAAAGGAGAGTCTTCAAACATTGTCCGATCTCAGACACAATTTCATGGAGTCTGTAATTGGCACAAAGGAAGCAAAGAGCTGGAGGGGTAGTCGTGGAAACACTGGTGTATCTAGTTTAAGACAATATAAAGAAGGGGGGGGGGGACGTCTGAGAATGAAGAAAGAGTCCATTCTCTCTTGAAGATGGAGAAGAACCCATATCATAGGCTGGTCAGCCCAATGGAACTACAGTTAAAAATATATAATAATAATAAATTAAACAGACAGAGAGAGAGGAAACAAAAAAAAAACCATGTATCAATCAAATCACCTGCACCCATGTCCCTCAGGTCCCGATGGACTGGAACAAAGGCCACACCAAATGGGCAAGAAGAAAAAAAAAAAAAAAAAATAATAATTCAAAATTAAACACTGCCGCCGTCAACCGTGTACAGATTCCAGAGTGGTTCTACGTCTTTTTTTTTTTAAAAATTTTCTTTTTTTGGTACTTTATTTTATTATTTTTAATCATGTATTTTATTTTATCAATTATTTTAGCTTGACTCAGGATTTCAGCCGCTGGAGGGGAGTGAATTAAGTATGGTTAACCATTCACCTGAACGGATTCTCTCCAACATCATGTGTTTTCCCCTTAACCTGCCGCTGTTGCCCCAGTCCTAATTTCTTTACTTATATCTTGTGTTTCTCCTCTGCAGATCTCCGATCGAAAAAGCAATCAATCAATCCACTTTTGCCCTGGTGGCTTCTTCCTCTCTTCGTCCATCCATCCCCCAACCCATCACTTCATTCTAATACTGCCTTCTCCCATTCTCTTCGTCTTTTGTCTCGGATTGTTCCCTCTTCCCCCTTCTCCAGCTTACCATCACTTGAATGATCAATAAAAAGGACTACCTCTCTTACTGTCTGGTCCTTTGCTTTTATTCCGGTTGGAAGACCCATTGCTGCGCATTGAGCTACTACCGAAAGCCCTCAGATGCAGCATTGCCTGCCAAGTCAACTTCAATTCCCTTGATTCATTCAACGCGATCACAGACTTCAAACAGCCCCTGTAATCTGCTGAGGGGGCCTGTTCTCTTCGTGCCCAATAACTTCATCTACCCCGCCGCTGGTCTGGAGCACACACCATTCCCACCTAAGCCTTCACCACATTTGACAGGCCAGTGAGACATACCTGGTTCTGTCGCAAGCTTACCCTTGTCAAAAGCGGCTTCTTTGCTCTCCCGTCTCAGTCCAAAGGATTGTACCATCTTTTCCTCCCTGAAACATATCATAGGCTCTGCCACAGTGATCATGGGTCGCGGCCAACTGCCATCACCACCTCATTCAGGAGGATACCCCACTCCCGAACCTCACCGAGAAGCTCGCGCTATCATCCACCCACTATACGCACACGAAGACATCCTTGGAGCGGGAATGCCCATGGCTCGTGAAGATAGCAATATGCCATACAACGACCATACACAGCAGGCTGTGGTAAGCATTCAGAAGTAGACTCAACCAACCCTTCACCAAACTGACCCAAACACAAAGGCTTTTGAAACATCCACTTCCACACGTTATCTCCCCACCCACGGCTACATGCAACAGCCGGTGAGTACTCTTCTGTAGGACACGGAAGTCGCTCTGGACTTCAGCTAATACTGGCGCAGATTCCGACTCATAACATGCAAGTCAACACACCATCGTCAACCTCAAATGAGTGTCTCATCCCCGAGCGCACAACATCTACATGGCCCCAGAGACCCGGTCGCTCAAAGGCGAAGGGCAAGGGTGCTGGCGGTCGCAAGTCCAAGCAACTGCACGGCAGAGATGCCCCCAAGCTGCCAGGCCCATTGAGTGAATTGACCCAGCACTTGACACATGTTCCCATCAGGGACATGGAGAGTTGGGTACATCGACCCGTCGAGATTCGTCATCAGGAAGTCACCAAGAAGAATGGTAAGGTTGCAAGACCCATGAACTCGTTCATGCTCTATCGGTCAGCATACACCGAGAGAACCAAAAAGTGGCTGGGGCAGAACAACCACCAAGTGGTGTCTGTGGCTGTCGGTCATAGCTGGAAGATGGAGCCTCGAGAGATTCGCGATAAGTTTGAGGTCCTGGCAAACATCGAAAAGAAGAACCATGTAAAGGCGCACCCCGGATATAGGTTCTCACCAAAGAAGGACCATAGGAGAGCAGATGATCGTCGCAACCCTCGCCCAGGTGCCACACCTGATTCGAGCCCAGGGCTAGGCCAAACTCCCCGTACCACGAGCACTGGTGTGGAAAGCGGGTGGGACAGCCGCGACTCAACTCCCCTGGGCTTTATGGAACATGGCGTGCCTGCGGGTGGCTATCTCAGTTCTTCCTGGCAGACAACCAACCCCGGCAGACCAGCCCCTGGCATGATGCCACCTTCCCCTCCAGAACCATCTCAGTACCTCCAACAGTCTATTCACCAGAGCCTCATGGGTTCTCACGTGGAAGATGTACGCTTCAACAGAGTTGATATGCAAGATTTTCAGTACTGTTCTTCAACAGCCTTGGCTGGCCTACCCGGTGCAGCCCACCACGAGCTTCTTCAGCCTCAGACCTCTGTTTCGGCACCAGGGGCTGGTCCAGACGGTCAGCTAGATCCTCAACTGCTTGGCTTCCAGGGTAACGCCTCAAATAACAATGGCGGGAATCCGGCCTACGGCAACTCTAACTATCACCCTATGTGGCAAGACTCACATGCAAACAACAACTACGTTCCAGGCTCAGTGCCACCTACTACAGTGCCATACCCAGCTGCGGCAGCTTATCCAGCGGGGATGCACCAGATGGTGGATGGTCGCGAGGCATGGGAATCCGGCCATGACGGTAACATGGACACCTCCGGTGCAGAGTTTGACCATTGGATCAATCCTCATCCGTCTGCATACTAGGAATGACAGGCATTCTCCGCGAATCCCGTGATGAACATGACGAAAACGACGAGCTCGACCGACTTCTTGATGGAGGTGTATGTCGTCTTGTGTCCTCGGGTTGATTTCCTGCATGAAATTGAACATCGCGATACCGGAGTTCCAAGGCGTACAGATTCCTCGAGATCTCCCTCTTTATCTTGGCCCCTTTCCTTTTCTTTCCTTTTTTTTCCCCCTCCCCCTTATTCTTTCTTAGTTTAGCTGATACTGATCCCCAGGGGTGGCAGTCTGTTGGGTCGTGATTTTGTATGATAGTTCCAGGTCATTCTTTTGCTCACATAGAGTTGCGTCGCCTTTGTGTTTCAGAGATACCATATCACAAATACTATGTTCATCTTCATATGAAAATATCTCGTATCCAAGTGTCACCGTCTTTAGTCTGTAGAAACTACTGCTAGTAAACTGGTCATGGCACAATGGAAATCCATTGGGCTGAAGTTGATCTGGAGAGAACTCCTTCAAAGTAGTCTGTCTAGACTGGACAGCTGTAAGTCAGCACTCGGAGGGCATACCAAAACGTGGCATACTCCGTTGCGTAACCGTGTCAGAGTGAAGAATAGGACGGTTCAAGAGGAATCGGTAGTTGGTCCATATTGAATGGTTGAAACCACCCATTACTGACATGAGTATAGCATGGCCATCGTGGTCTTAAATAGGCTATACTATTTAAGCATCTTTCTCCTCGTCTTTGAAGGCCAATCTTCATCGTGCTATTGGGCTGTTGTATAAAAGTCTTGGCAGACACGAAATCGAAGATCCGTCACGTGGATCGCGTTTTTCGGAGATAACGCCGCCAAGTGGGCTGTCACTTTCTACTCCAACGTCAACTTTCACAATTCTATAGACAAGAAATTTCTAGCAGCACTGATAAGTCAATTGAGGAACCGATTGAATCGAGACACACGTCATATTTCACCCGCCCACTCATCTGCTCCTCATTCAACACCGTCACCAATAGCTCCATCCACTCATCCCACCAGCAAAGCAACATACATACACCCAAGCCAAACAGCACCATCCACAACCACCCAAATACCAATAATAAACGCAAACAAATCCCCCCAAAAGCATAATCCCCGATGTACGGCGAACTAGGCAACAAACTAGTCCAACACGCCAAACGCACCCAATCCCTAACCCACCTCCCCCCCTACCAAACCGAACTCGTCCGCGCCGTCGCCCGCGAAGTCCGCGACCTCAACCGTGATGTCACCCACCTCCTAACCCCCTTCTCCGGCACCTTCAACCCCTCCGCCGAACCAGCAATCGCTTGTGCCCTCCTCGTCGACCACCTCTGCATGCGCCGCAACAAACGCTGCCTCCTCGCCTACCACCGCGTCCGCACCGAGAAACTCGAGGAACTGTGCTGGACAGGTATCGATGTGCTGGAGCAGCAGTCGCCGAATGCGGAGGAGGGGGGTAGTGGTGGTGGTAGTGGTGCGGGTGTGATGAGTTCGCAGGCGGGGAATCATAGCTCGTTGAGTCCCGAAGAGGAAGAGTATTTTCGGCAGTATAGTGATATGTTGGCTGCTTTTAAGGGGCAGTGGACGGATGTCGATCTTACGGGGGGTTTAGAGCCGCCGAAGGATTTGTTTATTGATGTTAGAGTTTTGAAAGATGCGGGGGAGATTCAGACGGAGTATGGGTATGTTTTTTCTTCTTTCTTCTTTTTTTACCCCCTTGGTATGGATGGGCGAGGGTGCTTGGTACTAGCTATTGGGATTGAGTTGTCTTGGGTTGATTTAGTACTGACTTCTTGCAGGGTTATCAATTTGACGAAGAATAGTCAGTTGTATGTGCGGCAGGGAGATGTGGAAAGGTTGATTGCGCAGGGATTCCTGGAGCGATTGAGTTGATAAAGTGTTTGTTGAATTGCTTGGTAGGTAGTGTTTTTTTTTTTTTTATAAGTTTATGATACCCATTGTATAAAGAGAGCAAAAGTAAAAGCGTTGTTTAGAAATTGACATACTTAATGTGCTTCTTCAAGCATGAATCATGCATACTCCAATGTCTTTGATGATTCCATGGGCTCATAATGCTATATACTAAATCGAGTCAGCCCAAGCAGAGACATTAAGATGGAATCCCTCCAAAATCGCAACCCTAGCGACCTTATTATCAACCGTCGCCTTCTTCCTCTCATCCATAATCACACTCAACTCCCTATTCTGCCTGGCCACCTCTTTCCACTGAATCCATTGACCATCCTTCTCCTCTTTACCCTCAATATCGGCAGCAACCAAAACATCCTTAAGCTGCGCACCCTCCTTCCGAACCACCCCATCAACAATAATAGCACCCGATATCCCTAATCGAGCTATGAAGAACAACGGCCGCAACCGGGTCCCGATCCGCAGCAACAACTAGGCCCGGTCTTGTAGCATCAAAGATAACAAATGTCCGCCTTCTTACCCACCACCAAGCTCCCAATCTCATTCTCCATGTTGATGCATCGCGCCTCATGGATCGTTCCTAAGTTAAACACATCCACCACGTTACTTCCCACATCTTTCGCCCATATCCCGTGCCCTGCGAAATCCTCGTGCCGCCTTGCTCGCGCCCACTGCAGCACGGTCGACATCTGCGTCGGCATGTACGAAGTGACAGTCTATACCCAGGGATGAGTGTTGCCGGTACATGGGGTCAAGACAGACGGGGTTGCCGTAACCCATTTGGAGCTCTGTGACAGGCGTGCTAGAGATCTTCACCCCTCTTTCAAGGAGTAATTGCGTATGTCCAGACTTGAGTTTGTTGTTATATGGAAGGAGGATATCGGGGCCCAGAAGGCCGTGGGAATGGAGGCGAGTTGCAGCTGATAGTGCTTTCGGGGCTGTATTTGTCGCGTTCAGCATGTGATAACGCCAGTCTAGTTGGGACCCGATATGGGCCGACTACATACCTCCAAAAGCGACACCATAAACTGAATGAGAAGTGATTAGCTGCGCGCCCGCGCTACGAAACCGTCCGTATAACTCTTTCAGCACCTTGCCCGGCATAAAGTGCCCGTCAAACGCGGATCCCAACCGCACCCGTCCTTTGGGACCGAATGGGTTCAGCGTTGCAAGTTGATCGAGGGTTTCCATCACCCACGACGGGAACATATCTGGGTCCAGGACAAACTTGGGGGTCCATTGCGTGACCTTCGCCGTCGGACAGTATCCGAAGTCGGACCTTATTCCGGATGAGATAGTCGCTCGGAGCGCTTCTTTGGCTGCGAAGTGTGTGTTAGAGTCTACAATGTGCTGGTAGGTATAGGTGTATGGGACTTACAATGATCCGGGGAATAGTTAATATGAGCATGGTGAATTACGGTGGTAGTTCCACTATCAATATACTCTAATGCACCCGCTAATTGGCCCCAGAAGATCTCGTTGGCTGATAAGAGGCGCCGATGAAATTACCGGTGGGAAAGTAATCGAAGAGGGTATGGTTTGGATGCGTGGCTTTGAGATTGGTTTGCCATACATTGTGGTGGCCCGTGGGTGTCGATAAATACTGGTGAAACGATTTTGTCTGTGCAGTCTATGACTGTTGTGTCTGATCTTGGGGGTTCAATATTTAGGGCGATTTTGGTGATTCGAGTGTTTTCGATTAGAAGATCTTGGGTGGTCGAATGTACGGAGTGTACCGTTCTTGAGGAGGATTGAGCAGGACATGCCTTGTATGTTAGAGAATATCAATTGAGTTGTATACTTTAGAAAAGGACTCTTATCGCTGTAGGGAAGACGATAAACAATCTCGTCGGGGGCTGTGGTGTTTAAGAATGTTGTCTTGTTCGGCCTTCGGTCCTTCGGATCGGCCGTGGAGGCTCTTCCATTACTGGTTCGGCGCCTTTGCGGGCTGTTGGAAGGGTGGAGATAATCAGCCAACAAGGAATGGTGAGATTATGTAGCTCCCTGTAAAGTACAATTGGGGGATCTCGCTTTTGATCCCTTCGCTCTCTCTTCCGATTGCTCCAATTGTTTTCCGCACGCTTTTCAAAGGTACTATATCCCGAGTACCAGGTAGTACCCACTTTGCCCTAACTAAGTTTACGGTATCATTACCTGCTTTTTTTAGTTAGCATAACCCTGCATTAGAAGAGGAGAATGAAAAAAGTGGCAGAAGTAGTTTGAGCAGGCTAAGTAACCCATAGATATTGACGAATACACAGAGGTCAGAAATCTCCGTATCTCAAGTCCTAGGGTTTCATCATCTATCTGGAATAATACCAAGTTAGCTAATAAGAACAGATCAAATTAGTTGGTTCTGTGCTCAATGATAAATGCTATGTATTGTACTGCGCTAAACCTGACTAGGTATAGTAGGCCGTTAGCCTAAGGGTTTACCTACTTTATGGCCTTCATCTATGGCCGTTTGTTGGTTGCCCTAGCCAAGCCGCTTCTGGTCCCTTATATCATGTCAAGATCCCCCGTTAACAGCAACAAACTTGGACAGACTGTTGTGGTCGAACCTACGCACTATTTCTGCATCGGATGCTCTTAGGATAGCATATTTCATGTCATCGCGTATATGCCCCTTGATCGACGAGACGAGCCAGCAGGCCTGACTGCTGTCGTGTTGAAGCATCTCGAGGACGATTTACTCACCACTCCAAACATTAATAAAACTCACGGAAGAAAGACCATATAAGTATTGAAAAGGGTTCTTGAGCCTTTGAAACTACTTCTAAAGATACCTATGTGCATATAGGTAGGGATTAAACACTGGATAAGCCATCGGGCGAGAGCTGTAAATTTCAACAGAAAGTCCTCTGCAATATCGAAATGGCCAATGTCTTGGTAAAATACGTGCCAACATCACAGAGACAATCTGGATAATGCCTCAGATACCCAATTCGCAGACTTCGAGTGTGTGTTTCATATGACATTTGACATCTGTAAGTGCCGCGATGGGAAAGGAACTCCTATCTGGTGGAGTCCGGGGGTATGGTCGGGGTTGCAATAGGGTCCACCGCATGATGCTCGGCTATCTGGGACAATGGTAGTTATTGCACATTCTAGCCCATTGGCTCTTCTAGCCAATACTAATGTTGATAAATTTACTAATTAGGCCGTAAGCACGGCATTTGGCGGCAACTTCAACTTCGAACCTTAAGCCTCCCGCGACCACGATGAATACGAACTGAAAATTATGGCGCTTGGTCAGGGGACAGGCTGATAGCAGGAGAGTGTCATAGAGACAAGGGGCCCACAGAATATGAGCAGGTAAGACATAAGAGGATCCCATTATTGTCACGAATGCGCCGACACTGATTACTCGCGCGGTTGGTTGATAAACGCTTAGTTAAGATAGCCGCTCGCCAGTGTCCATCGTCCAAAGGAATACGTTCCTGTGGGAAACAAGTCAATTATTCACCCCCAAGGCGCCAGAGGATCATTTCTCAAGTTTATAGGTAGAATTGAAATTGTGCACACTAAATATCCAGATTATCCTCTAGGGTTGAGGAGATCTATGCGTCTTCCTGGATAACATACACAGCACCAATGGAGTTATATCTTAAGATGAGAAAGGGGACAATAGAAAAGGAAAATTATAGAGAAAAAGTCAATTGGAAGAAGAAAAATGAGACCTGTGACTAAGGAGAGGATCGTCGACATATCTAAAGTGTGGTCCGAGTGGTACCTCGTATTCTGGTGGCCGGCACTATTGGCCTCCTCAAGCCGACTTTCAACACTATCTCCCGAATCGGGCCACTAAGTGTGGTCTGGATTTTCGACCTTCTTTCTACTTCACACAGATGTACCAGGAGCGGTAACATATCTCTATATTCAATAGGCACGCTCCGTCTTTCTTCAAACCTCAAGATGCTACCCACTAACGTCTCCAGATAGATATACACGCTAATGGCGACGATGTGCACATCCAGACCCACGCTGTGCTATTCCTGTTCCTGAACACCGATCCATAAAAACTCGAACTTAGCCCAATGGGCTAGTTTCAACGAGAGTTTAAATGTCTACACTTGCCGTCGGTTGGACCCCGAGACCCTTCATTTCCGCAATACGAGAAACTGAGCCTCATCCCCACTACGCCAATCCCTTTCGGCTGTTAAATCTGCACTGATCCGCAGAACAGCTCCTTTTCCATGGATTCTCTTTTGTCCTTGGATAGCCTTTTACGAGTCCTAGGTGCTAGTGATTCTAACCTTGAGTCTAAACACGAACAATGGTCGCTTGAACCGCGTTGATCGATACCCATAGACGCTCTATGAGCGAGTGATACTACTTTTGGAAAAGTAGCCCGTGAAGGATGAAAAATTTGGTTGCAGGGCTGTCTGCTCTTTTATCTATTATTTATATCTGGAGAATATATAAGCTGTCATATGCTCGCATTGTAGAATAGGATCTTCCCACCCCCATTCACTCCTTCCCCCTAATTAAGCTCAAAGGGCCTTTTATAATCATACTTAATTTTTCTTCAAACCCTCGACATTCATTACATCCCACAGACACAATGCAGCTCAAGACGCTTCCATTCCTTCTCCTCGCCGCGACAGCCCTGGCTGCTCCAGAGGCTGCGCCAGCGGACTCGGATAGCTACCAGTCCTATCTAGACCAGCTTGATAGCCTGTAAGTGCTGACGTTGATGGAATAGCTAGAATAGCTGTTAACCCGCAGCAGTGCTACCCAGACAGACTACGCGGCGCTTGCAAGCGACATGCCCACAGATTTCAGCATCCCGACCAACCTCCCTACGGCTGGCTTCCAGATGCCTCCCAGCTCCATCATGTCAGTGATCATGACTGCCGTCCCTGCGTCTTACCTCCAAAATTTCGGCAACCCCACTTCTCGCTCCTCTATGATTAGCGAGATCAGCGCTGGTCACTACCCCGACTGGTACAAGAGCCTTCCCGCCGATGTCAAGACCTATCTCGCAACCGCCTATCAGACTGATGCGCAGGCCACTGGTGCACAGAAGACCGGTGACTCCACTGTCACTAGCGGACCGAAGGCGACTGCTACCGGTAGTTCGGGATCTAACTCCCCCAGCACTTCGACCTCTGAGGGTGGTGCTGCACCTACTGGTGCTTTTGCCGTTAGCCTAGCAGGTGCTGCTGGTATTCTTGGCCTTGCCATTGCCCTGTGAGGCTTGCATACCGACGTTTTTCTTCCCTTTGGTTGTACTGGAAAAAAAAAGGGAGGCACTTTCATATTATTCAGCTTTTGTACGATGTATTCATTTCAAGGTAATATATCAATGTACTTATTAATGTGAACCTTGCCGATGGCGCTATATGGTGAAAATCATGAAGGGCTGGTATTGCCATATACTCGTAGAAAGCACGTAGCTCAATCTAAAGTAACTGCAATTTATGTTAGATAGAGAAGAACGACAGAGGAGTTCAAGAACATACATACAGTACAGCAGCAGCAAACCATTCGATATGCTTTCGTACCCAACAACCAGTACCTCATAAAGTCGGGTCAGCGTCTAAGCGAGCAGCTACTAGGCGGACTCCGTCAGCCAGACACCATAACCAACGGTATCCTTCATGTTGACAAAGCGAGAATGGCGACCCTCAGCCACCTTGTTGACGGCTTCAAAATCCGCATCCAACAAGCTAATGCTTTGAAAGTTGGACTCTATACGAGACTGATTCGAGCTCTTAGGCAGCACCGCATAACCTCAACGCAAACCCTAAGCAAGGGTAGTAGCGACTTGGTTTTGAGAGCCTAGTGGTGAAAACGCCTCTGGTAGGATACCATGATCAAGGCAATAATTCACTAGCTCGCTGTTCGGCAGAAAAGGGTGTATCTCGATTTGATTATCATGAGGTTTTACCTCCGCAAATCGGTGCAGCTGTTCGAGACGAGAGATAGTCCAATTAGTCACGCCAATTGCGCGTGCCTTGCTATCTTTATAGATTTTCTCCATGGCCGTCCATGTTGGCTCGGGGTTATCGGTGAGATCACTAAGAACCACATACTAATTCGATAAGCAACACATTCTTTTATGACATAGATCTCATGCGGAGTAACGGCGGTAGTGTGCTATTCTGCTTGTTAGATGAGTCCTGCCCTCGGCAGTCTTAACAGGACGGCATACAACTCAGCTGTCACAATCTCTCGCATCGGATTTGCCTTAGCCATGATAGTCCTCGCTCCCTTCTCTGAGATTAACGGAAGAATGCCCGTTTTATCTCGCGGACTTCTATTCACCGGTATATTAGTACTTGAGTGGCATGGATTACACAAGAATGAAGCTAATATGCGAGAGAAGTTTCTACCATCGCCTGCGGAGGCACTCATGTGTTCGCAGGGGCTACTAGTGGCACGGTTCTTGCAAGGAATGGGTGGTTGTACGTATATTTGCTCTTCTAATGTAAAGTATAAGTTATGAATAGCCAACCAGGGACGGTGATAGCGACCTTTTCCACTATGGTCTGTGGCGTCATCAGCGATATCTATCGCGCGTAAGAACCCAATACACCCATGGCATTGCTCTCCGGGGCTGCCTTACTCGGTACAGGGCTGGCGCTGGGTGTACTATTCTCACGCCGCTGCTTCGGCGTTCTTTGTCTTGTTAATGCCCTTATTCTTCAAGGAAATCCGGGGAAGCGTTCTTCTGAAGAGGAAAGCCAAGGCATTGAACGAATATTACGACCAGCTCGAGGCAGCAGGTCGTTTCGGAGTCCTCATAGACGAGAAGAATGAGGTAAGGCGGAGTCGGTGGAAAGTCAAGAATTATGAGCAGCATGAGACCTTTTTACAGGTGATGAGAGCCTCGTGCTACTGTCCATTCCGTGAGTACTATAGATTCCGCCGCAAGATGGTCAATATCTAACTAGGACTAAATATGCTTGTCACCGAACCGGTAGTCTTCTTCCTCTCACTGTGGCTACCCTTCAGCTGGGCAGTTCTAGATCTCTACTTCGCTTCAGTCCCGCTAGTATTCAAAACAAACAACCAATTCAACGTCGAGCAGACTGGGGCCGTCTTTACATGTAAGACCCCTAACTTTCATCTTACATCTCCACCTACTAATGCTAGTACCTAGCAATGTGTGCCAGCGTTGTAGTAATCACCCTAATCACCGTATACCAAGAGAGAATCGCCAATCACTTCGGGCTCCTACTCGATAGACCCGAAGCCCGGCTCTACTTCGCCTGCCTGGAGGCAGCTCTTGTACCTCTCGGGCTGTTCTGGTTCAGATGAACTTCATACCCTTCTATACACTGGATTGTCCCAGCTCTAGCTATTTCATGCTTGTTATATCATGGGTATCTTCGCAGTGGATCTGGCTGTTTTCAATTACCTGGCCGATAACATATCATCGATATGCGAGCTCTGCTATTGCGGCTCAGTCTTTCTGTGAGGGCTTGTTTTATTTTCTTTTCTTTTCTCACTAAAGATCCTCTAGCCCTAACAGGATGCATATACAGGTCGCAACCTCCTAGGTGGTATCTTTCCCCTGGTCGCCAATATCATGTTTGCGAACCTTGGATACCGGGTACTTCTTATCTTCTTGGTGGTATCGTAAGTTTTCTTGAATTATCGCTTGTTTATATGTGCCACGTTTAACAGGTTGCAGGGAGCTCTGTTGACGCTCGTCCCCTGGGTACTTGTATTCTATGGGCCTAGTATTCGTGCCAGAAGTAGGCTGGCCAGTGTAAGTCTAAATCCTCTATAATGGATTGATCGATGATACTAACGAAAGCAGGGTCTCGCACATTGAGCCCAATAAAGATAGGCATTGTATAGAATAGATAGAGATATTTGCGTGCTAGATTAGATGTTATAGAGACTATAGAAGATTAATACGAAGTATCCAGACATGGTGGGCGTGAATCGGGGTTCGTCCACTTGTGTACTTTTTTTGTTCTCTGCATTTAGTGTTCATGGAGTCAGTCAGGGAATGCCCTAGGTCCTCTGTCTACCAAAGTAATCCCTGCGGGTCTAGCCTGAAAATAGGTTGGTTGTAACTACGAGTGTGTACGGAGTAGTACGACGACATGGCGCATCCGGATAAGCATTACCTACCCAAAACTTTCCTATTTTGGTCATAGGGCCCGGATACTGTTTGCCTATCGTTGAAGTTAACACTAAGACGACTAGCAACGAAGAATCACATTCGGAGAGTCCGGAGCAGAGATTTTGGATTATAAATTTATCCACTCAGGGAAAGAGATTGTCATTCCAATGATGTCCTGTGTGGGTCATGATCGCGTCGAAGATTTTTGACAAAAAAGAAACAGGAGGCATGAAATATGCCCAGAAGTACATCAGATAATTCAATTCTATACAAGTGAGGGGAGACGAAGTTTAGAGGACGATAAATGGCCCAGTAGTTTTAGCAACGCTATAAATTTGTTTATAGTATTCATATATACATGCCGTGCGTATTGCATGTCAATGTTATACAAGCTGAGCAACATTGAGATCCCCTTAGGCGAGCGTGATGCATTATTGCGACTCGCCGTGTCGCTGGTGATTCTGTTGATACAACCCGGCATTTAAAATCAACGTACACGCCCCAGCTGGGTATTGTGAATGTAATTTGTGCAGCGCCCATAATCCAAGGATCCAGATGAGCGCCGTGATCTGCTTGGCTATAATGCTCAGCCCCCAATATACCATGAGAAGGGCTGAGACCGTTGAAAGAGTCAGAAGACAAGAGAAAGAAGCGAAAACGAGGAAGGTAGAGAGAGCTGAAAAGGCGAGAATGCAGCAGAGGGATACAGAAGCGAGGAGAGCCGAAAGAGCTAGAAAGCAAGAGGAAGATGCCAGGTCAAAGGGCAGAGATATCTGAAAGAATAATATTAATGTTGCTTTCGGCTTATTCCTTCGCCAACCGGGGTATAAGAAGAGTAACATCATGAGAGGATGTCTGCTCTATATTTTTTCTTAAATTCCCAACTTCCTCGTCTGTTCCGTCCCGCAATATGAAAATTAAATACTGGAGCTTATACCGCGAATTTTCAGCATCCGCTTGAGCGATTCCCAAGGCTATCTTGCGTCGTTTGTCCTTGGAAGGATCAAAGACACTCTCTAAATTTGAAGGAATGCATTCTTGACATGGTAATGAGCCACTGCACTGAGTCTTGTAAGCTAAACTCAATATCAGTCGCAACCAAATAAATAATATTATGTCCAAGCCGTCTCTTCCTCCTTTGTAACGCAGGGGCTTTCACAAGAGTCTAGATTTCATACAATAACAAGATGGTACACCACTTTCTTTACTCGGGGAGTTCCAGGTGCTTTCCGCAGATGTCTCTCGGTGCGAGGTCCAGTATCATAAAGCACGCCTTGACAACCTCGGAAGGGCAATTCTCCATTACCCAACGCGCAAACATATCCATTCCTGCACATGCCCCAGATGCAGTCCAGAAGTGTCCGTCAATGACCCACTGTTGGGAGCCGGTCCAGTGAACTGATGGGTAATGCTTCCGGGCCTGTGGCAGTAGCACATGGTTGACGGTAGCATTCTTACCATCCAAAAGCCCCGTTTGAGCCAACAACAAAGCGCCTGTACACGTTGTGAAAATGGCCTTGACCTCCGGAGCCCGAGAACGAATGAACGAAGTGAAGACCCCGGGCAGCTGGTAGTCCGGTGATGGTCCGCCAATTAATAAATAGTCGAGAGGAGGACATGCTTCGCAGGTGGTCGTCGGCAGTGACTGCAGGTTGCCGGTGTGTCGGATAGGCTTCATATCACTACTCACGTAGTGAAATACAATATCGAGGCCGGTTGCTGCGGTCCCTTTGGGGATCTGACCGTCCCGCTCCATAGTTTGGAGGTATGACTGTGAGCATGAAGAGAGGATGTCCACTGGCCCAGCGACGTCGATAGTTTGGTAGGGTACCATCAGAATTCCAAACTGGATTGGTGACATTGTGATATGGTTGGGCACTGGTAATAAGTCGAGGAACAGAGGAGATAAGGGTTACAGTAATCATTTGCTGGCAAGAATGGAGGAGTCAACCAGATTTTATAATCCTAAACCTACTACAGAAAGGCGGCATCCTGCATGGCTAGAAGGTCTTGGCTGGGATTTACTACTGAAGACAGTTAGTTACGCTTCTGAGATTTATAATACGGCTCTTAACGTTTCCGAGATGTGTTGTCTACCCGAGTAGCGCGACAGGTAGTATACTCAAGGCCCACTTTCACCTGCTTTTCTGGACAAAACCCTTCACTAGTCACAGGTTGCTGCTAGATAAAGTCTATGACTCATAGTGTCACAACATACGTAATGACAGTGGCATACCGGTGGGATACCGAAGTCCAAGTATCTGTACCCCGTCCAGTCCCACTTGTCGCAGGGATGCCCAACAGGTGAGATGCCGACAAGCTCCCGATAGACTGGTAAAGCTCGAGGGCCAAACTAAGGCTTACAAGATGAGATAGGCTAGGTACAGCCAGCCTATGGCTATATTTCACTAAGCTAATACACCAGTCCTAAAAAAGTCCCTAACGAAACAAAAGTTATTGGATATCTTTCAGACCTTTCGTTTAGCTGTAGGACTGGGGTGTTTAGTTTATTAATGGGATTTTTTTTTTATTCTGGCAGCGTATGATGTAGTGTATAGATATTGCTCAAAGGGCAAACTTTAATAATTTTTCATAGAATGATTTCGCCAAATTCAGCTTAAGTACGACTTGGTCCCAGTGTGTGACTCTTACAGAGAATATTACGTTAGTTGAGGCATATTTATCAAGAGGCCGACAACCGTATGGAGGCCAAAACATGGTTGAGATTATCGCGGAGGTAGTGACTATTACAGCATAGCAGATACAATTCACGAATAAAATTAATTCATACCACAAATTGTGTTCCATAATCAACATGCGTATAATGCATGGCGTGATCTCCTGCAGGTCAAGTGTTCAGTTTTCCAGATCTATCTGCCGATCGCACCCCCTACCGTAAGTGAGCGTTCGAGTAAATGATCCTACAATTAGGATTCTCCTTGTTCGTTCTTTCGCAGTCAAGGCAGCGTGGTGGCTGCATCATTGGGTGTACTCAGGTATTCCTGCGCACAATTTACTAATCCTGTGCTTGCTCGTTCGACAGGGGGCCAACGGACCGAGTTTCGGATAATTAGGGTTATATGTATATACATCTACGACGCAACCGGTGATCTGGTAACAGTGCGTTTGCATGCGCCGGTATAGAATAGCGATTACATTCTAGGAAGTATAATTGCAAATCTCATAATCTATACAGGCAATCCCCACATTGCCCGTCAACGGACATATACAGCCCAGGTTGCTTCGTGCACCGGAGGTTATGTTACAGACGCCATGGGGCAAGGAAGTTGATATTTGTAATCTAGGCGCTGTGCTTCCAGAGCTTCTGGATGCCGTGCGGATGTTCAATGACAGAGCTGATGAAAGGGATTTATTACCACAAGCATCACATTAAGGAGACCGATGCACTTTTTGGTCCATTTCCTCTTCACTTGTTACACGACGGAAATCCAGAAAAATGCAACAACTTTTTGATAAAAAGTCCCAAATCCGAGATCCCATTCTACGTCCACCAGCAAGGTTGGAAAGATGGATAGAGTGTCTCCATGGTGTTGAAAAGGAGAATTTCCTTTCAATGCTCCGATCTATGTTGAAGATCGACCCTAAACGGCGAATGACTGCACGGTCGATATAAGAAATTCTCTGGCTTACCACTTAAAAAATCTACTACCCATCGCATAAATCCAGTCATGTGGCTCCTCGATTATTCTTCTGAAAGATATGCCGAACTAACAACAGTCGTTTTCCTTGACCATGCTTAGAAATTGAAAGAGATGTCTAGCTGTTAATTTCTCTTTTTTGTATTTGTCTCTTAGCCATGCATTGGAAATGGTAGATTCTTTTAAGCATACATGCATACTTACCACATAGGCCAACTAGGAGACATAGGCCCCACGCTAACCCTAGCCCGGAGGTGGGTAGCGTGAGGGAACCCTTCTCTCACCAGGTTCAGGGAAGCTGTCCCTTTTCCCGCATGTAACGGTCAACACGCTCTTTGTATCATTCGCAACAGCTTCGTCTGTTAACGCAACCCCCACAGGATCCCCAAACTGCGTTGCCACCTCCAGGGAAGGACCTTTAGTTTCCGGAAAGATCAAGAAAATTACCGGGGCGTTGATGATTGAGCAGATGAGAAACACAAGATAGAATTTCCATCCAATATGATAGAAGAGTATCCTCGATAGGGTTATTGTTAGAAGATAGGGTTGTCCTTACCCACAAGAAAAAATGGGATCGCTTACAAACCTAGATAGCACTAAGCCATGGGAACCTTCCGCAACGCGTGAGGGTGATGCTCTGTAGAGAAAGGATATAAAGATAAGACCAACCAAAGGATTCATGATTTATGCAAAGCTAGTAGGAGGTCCATAGGATACTGTTTACCCGGAGTCGTGCATAGCAAAGATAGTCAGAGCCGTGGTGGGAACTTTTCGCTTCTTGTTCGCCCAGCTTGAGGGTCAAAAGCCACCCTTTCAGGCAAAGGTCCTTCGCTGAGGTGCATAGAAGTAGTGGGACCTTGAAGAGAACCAGGAATGGTGGCACATAGTTCCGACTGACACCGTGGGGCGAACTCTCTCTTGGGCTCTGCATTTCAAGAATTGATGCGAAATGATATATACATGAGATACCAGGCACCAGTAATCAATTAGAGTTCTTCCTCCAACCTCATAAGCATACTTGATCCTTCTAGTCACAGTGCACATAAAGCAGCGCCAAATCAGGCCGAAAACGGAAATAACATAGCCAGACACTCATTGCCTTTACCTCGGTTGCGTTCTTCAGCGCATGCTTTGTAATAAATCTGCTCTACCAATTTCCCGTGACTGTCCTTATCTGTTGATTGGGATTAGCTTCCAGGTATCGTCAAGTTAATTGCATCAATTGTGTGGGAATACGTGATCGGGTCACCATTATCAATGCTACGTGCCTGATGGAGTGGGGTCCGGAACATGTGACCGAGGGGGACATCACACTACTCAAGCACTTTTCGATATGAATACGAACAATCTTACTATCGTTATGGTATAGTGCAATACTTGATCACGAAATTGCCCGGCTGAGACGATCCACGTAAACTCGTCGGTTCTCTTCTCTACATAAAGTTCGACTACTCCTACTCATCAGTCACTCATCATGTCTGCAGAAGATGGGCCAGCCTCGATGAAAATCCCTATAGTAGATTTCTCATCTTGGAATAATACCCAAGACAAAACCGCCCGGCTGCGCACGGCGAAGGAGCTCGTGAAAGCCTGCCAAACTGTAGGTTTCGTCTACATCATCAATCACTCACTCCCAGAACCTGTTCTAGACGAAGCTTTTGAATGGACAAGGCGCGTTTTCAAGCTCCCTATGGAGGACAAGATGAAGGCTCCGCATCCTCCAGGCTGGGAGGTACACCGGGGCTACTCATGGCCGGGATTGGAAAAAGTCACACAAACCATTTCCACGGGTGACGACGAAGAGACAAAGAAGAAGTTGAGAGAGGTACCAGACGTCAAGGTATGCAGAGGCTCATTTTGTCGCTGCTAGGATACGTACAGGGTTCACATATGCTTTGAGAAAGGAAGAGAGCTAAAAGGGCAAGATTAAGAACCGTATCTTATAGTATTACAGGAATCATACGATATCGGGAGTGATGTGTTCACCAGCCAGCCTAACCAGTGGATCCCCGACGAAGTGTTGCCGGGGTTCAGGGCTTTCATGACCAAATTCTATTGGGATTGTTGGAAAGTAGGCGAGGACATCTTACGTGCTTTAGCCATTGGATTGAATCTAGAAGACGAATCATACCTGATCAAAAAGCATTCGGGTCACGGCAATCAGTTACGACTGCTGTCCTATCTCCCAGTTCCAGCCGAAGATCTTGAACAAGAGCGGGCATCTCGTTGTCCGGCGCATACGGATTGGAGTTCCGTGACCATGCTCTTTCAAGATGATTGCGGCGGTCTGGAGGTAGAAGACGTCTCTCGACCAGGCACATTCGTGTCTGCGACCCCTATCAAAAATGCTATCGTGATGAATGTTGGCGACCTCTTACAAAGGTGGAGTAATGGTAGGCACTCTATATCCTTTGGCAAACTCGGTGGTCTAATACATACAGACCGACTCCGGTCTACGTCCCACAGAGTCAGATTGCCACCACTCGCTGATCGCTACGAGGGTCCGAATCGTATGACCCGCCAGCGGTTCTCTATTCCATACTTTATGTCTCCCGACCCAGATTCTGTGATTGATTGCATTCCATCATGCATGAGTGAGAAAGAGCCTGCCAAGTACAAGCCCATCACGCAGGCTGGTTATAACAAAATGCGAGCTTCTATGCACTATTGAAATAAGCCAATCCGCTATATCACTTTTATTTTGAAACAGCCTTTACACTTTGTTGTCTTTTTCCAATCTTTCTAGGTTCGTCCCAGCTCTCTACAGTTAGGATTCACCGAACAACATATTTCGCAGTAGCTTCCATACTCATGTCCTTTCATACATAATGGACCAATTGATTGATTTATTCTGGATGATATCTTGCATATGTAGAACACAATAAAGGACTCTTCATAAAATCAACAGAGATAGCTAGCATCAAGTATGATATCAAGCTAAAATAAAGTTAACATGTAACCAAGCCCTAAGCCCTACATAGTATCCGTATCGGGCGACCTCCCGCTGGGCGGACAGCGGGGTCAATCTTAGCTCTGCCCGCCGATAAGTTCATCCCCAGAGCTCCATCTTGCCTTTAATAATAACAAAAGGTTGCAAACCTCCGTCAAATCGACACCAAACCCTCTAATTATACTCTACCCAACCCCCAAATACCTATTAATTTTGTAACGCTCCAATTCGTCTTATTCCTAAACGCCCCGCCATCGCAACTCGTACCCCTCACCCCCTCATATCAGATATACCCCCCAACCCCGTGCCAAAATGTCTCTCCCCAACGAAGCATTGCAAAAGGTAAAGACCCATATCTCACCTTCAAACAAAAATGCACTAACCACAAGAAAAACGACCAGCTCCTCCAAGAACTCGAAAACCGCATAGTATCCTCACAACAACAAATCGGCCTCGCCAAGGCCCAAATGACCACCAAGCAGAAGGCCATCCGACTACTAGAACTTACATCGAACGAGATGGGAACATTGTCCAGTGATACGCGCGTCTACGAGGGCGTAGGAAAGATGTGAGCCGCTACACCGGGGAAAAGAGGGACTTGGACTTGGCGCTGACATTGCGTTGCTAGGTTCGTCGGTGTTCCGAGGTCAACGGTTGATAAGCGGTTGGTTGCCGAGCGCGCAGAGCTGAAATCGGACGTGTCGGGATTGGAGAAGAAGTTGAACTCGCTGGAATTGACGCATAAGAATAGTATGGAGCATTATGAGCGGTTTGTGAAGTCGGGTGGGAAGGCTTGATTTGGGTGCTTGTTTGATGTTGGGCTGGGGTTTGGTTTGCCCGGGTTTATGGGGTTATGTTTGGGGAAGGAGTAGAGCGCGTCGAACTATGAGCCTGGGCGGTGCGTTGTTCGAGTGAGTAAATGGATGAGGACAACAATGGGTCATGCTCATATGCATACATGCCTGCATGCATGTCTGCTGGCAGTTAGACTCCTCCCACAGCGCTTGTTTGTGCCCGTTAGGTGGTGATGCGCTGAGCTTTGGAAATTATACTGGCTGGACCCAGTTTCTGGCGATGATCGGGAGCGGTTTCACGGCGAGTAAAGTGCCATTGGTCGAGGAAGGATGTTTCTCCCAGAAACCTAGACTTGAACATGTTCTTATCATGTTTACCATTCGCCGGCGCCTCTACTCGCCCTGTAAAAACCAATCTAATGACATCACCGGATCAGTGTCCTTGCAGGTCTAATACATCTCACCTTAAGTTACGGACGACGACTTGGAAGATATCTACTAATCATAATGCGCTATAGTTGTGCCCGACTCAACTGTCCAGGGGTCCGCTCCCACCTGGGTTACTATGTCTGGAGCTATAAACCCCCTAAACATCAGATAGGAGCCCCAAATAGAGTTTTTGACACCAAAGCAAGGATCTCTAGGTAATTCCCTTTTAAAAGGTGTAAACTTATATCTTTGCATGTGCCTAGAGAGTATAAGGGCGCTGATGTGGCCATTGACGCATGCACTGTATCAGTATCATATCTACCGACTTTGTGAAAGCACATGATCAGTTGCAAACAATACCAACATAGATATTTCCTTATGTATTTTCATGTTCATATACAGCCTTGTTCCAGGTTCCATACAATCAGAAAGTACAACATGAGAATGCCTACAAAGCATCTGGCGTTATGGGAGTCGAACTAGGGAGAACGTGGATTGGGTGATTTGGACGACCGGAGGCACAGTAGCGCCAGCCGTGTCTTTTGGTCTTGCGCGTTCCACGCCGTGGAACGCCGTCGTAAAACAAGGCTAGGAGAATAATACGCCTTCAACTGCATTGCATTTAGGATTTGATTACGAATTTGGTAATACATATTGGGTCGAAGGATATGGAGCAGAATCAAGATTAGATTCTGAAGAACGACCTTTTGTTTCCAATGTTATTGTAGTATTCTTCATAAAGGAAAGACCTGGTAAGCGTGGTGTCGCATCACTTTTTGCAGTGCAGTAGTTAGCGTCTTTTTCCTACAGCGACAAATCGTTAATCATGTTTATTGGTTCAAGGTTGTTTCTGTTCATAATTACTGGGGCCCCTAAGTTTTCCTTTGCTATGAATGAGGACTTACTTAGGGCCATTGACTTTTATAATGCTCAAAATCATATAGTATCAAGGGCTTTTCAACACTCTTTGGTAGTCTTATAGAGAAGGACGTTAGAGCAATCAAGTATTCATTGTATGTATGATAGATAAATCAAGATCCGTAAGTCATAGGTTCCTCCCGGTCTAAGTGAAGAGACAGGACGAGGAAAAAAATAAGACGGGCATCAGAACGACGGGGTACGGAGGAGGGGCTTTAGGCTCCCCATATGAAGGGTCGATCAGTCAACCAGAGCTCTCATTAAAATATGCTATGCTATATGAGAGGCGGACGCTTTTTGCTAGCAGTAATTTTACTTGACACAATCTCTAATATGTACATAAGAGGGCACGCCATTACACAGACAGAAGTGGTGGGGTTCTTTATGGGTATATAGCTAAGTAGGAGGGAAGCAGATATTTTAAGTAACAAAGAAGAAGCACGCTTCGGTTTACATACCTCCTGATTATCGAACTACCTCTCACAAGATAAAGGTCAGGGAGTCAAGTAGCTCAGGGTGATTAGCCCCATGATACTTGCTAAGCGCTACTCAGAGTGCCCACTAAGCCACAGCCTGTGATGCATCCAAAGCGTTCATTACTATGCAAGAGTCTGAGTGCCCTTATCAGAGCAGCAGCCTCTAATTTCCAATGGGAAAGCTAAGAAGGAAAAAAAAAAGTTCTAATCCATTTGTACGTACCTAAGCAGGTACAAACCTAAGTTACTTTCCATGTCAATCCAATCCACGATAGACCTGAATCAGGGCAGGAAGTCCAAAGGTAAGCCTATAGGTCAGTCAACCGCCCGTACCATACCCAATCCCCTCACTAGCACCGATTTGTCCTAACCCCCACCTGACCCGACACAAGGCTGACTGACTGACTAACATTAATATTCATTCACAATATTTCATGACACCCACCGACGTCATGTGCATCAGGCAGCAAATTGTAAAATGATCAGCAATATTGGATCATTTATGATAAATTTCTATGCAAATACCACAGAAGCAAACAAGCATCCCTAAAACCTCACATCATCTGATTGATCATTCCTGATTATCCCAGAAACTTCTGGTTCCGCGGGATTAACCGTCTTCTTTTCCTTGGTTGAGGCGAATGCTAACCACTCGTTTGCTGTTTATTTTCTCTAGATTGACTGGGGATACGATACCGATGATAATGCACCAAAGAGTATGTTTCACATAACCGCTGAGCGGCATGGCACACATTGCCTCTAGGCTCAGGGGACTAGCCTGATTAATCATTGCTGATTTAGGGTTGCAGAAGACGAGGAAGAAGCGTCAGAGGGAATGGAATTAATTAAAAATTGGGTATCATTGAAGATTGAATTGCCAGGCACGTAGAAATTTGGGATAGAAACTCATTTTCTGGAGAATCTCTATACTAGAATCCTCTAGTTACTATCGATATTTTTCTTTCTTTCTTTTTTTCCCTAGGCAATGTCAGAGATAGATCAAATGGCCACCCGATGATCATCGCTCAGCCTGACACCCAAAACCCAAATACCACCAGTCCAATGAATGATTCCTGCCCAGCAATCAGACAGTCCATCGAATAACCAACGGGCTCTTTTTCTCTTGTCCCCCCCCCCCC